>CAUYRH010096649.1:0-27148 GCA_963574655.1 Perodicticus potto
AAAAAAAAAAAAAAAAAAAAAAAAATAGGGGAACTCCACTGTGAATTTAGGGTAGGTAAAGATTTGTTACCTAAGAAACTTGAGTCTTAAATGAGCCAATTAGTGCAATGGATTTCATCACAATTTAAAAACAACTTTAGGTTATGCAGAAGACGTTGCAAAGAAAATGTAAAGAAAGTGACTTAAAGGCAATACATGCAAATTAAAAATCTGAGAAAGGAATTGCACATAAATGTATATTGACACATATATATGGTGCAGGATATTGTATCACAGTACAATGCATATACAAATAGACATACATGTAATATATACTGGTATAATAAGATGCTATTATATAGTACGTACTGTTACTAAATTTTACATAGGATGCAGCATAGTATATATACAATATATAATATAGTATGCTATATATTATATGTGATATAGTATGCTATATATTATATGTGATATGAGATATAATATATAAACGAAGTATAATATACAATACAGTATTCTATATATACCATTATATATTATATAATATGATAGTATATTGTATATACATATTCATAATATATTCTATATATAGTATACTACATATATGATACAATATTACATATACAATTGTGTAATGTACTGAATCACAAGACATATCTATTGTATATGTATTGTGCTAAATACAGGGTGGTTATAAAGTTCATGTGCAATTTAAAATGGATATAGACTTTAAAGCCATCTTGTATAGTATATTGTATCATTTATTAAATATGTATCATAGAATGTATACATAATACTATATTGTTTACAGTGGCGCCTGTGTGTCAGTGGGTAGGGCACCAGCCCCATATACCGAGGGTGGCAAGTTCAAACCCGGCCTCGGCCGAACTGCAAAACAGAAAAATAGCCGGGCGTTGTGGTGGGCACCCGTAGTCCCAGCTACTCAGGAGGCTGAGGCAAGAGAATCGCCTAAGCCCAGGAGTTGGAGGTTGCTGTGAGCTGTGACACCACAGCACTCTACCGAGGGTGATAAAGTAAGACTCTGTCTCTACCAAAAAAACAAAAATAGTATTTAGCTTACTATATCATATATTATATATTATTTATGTAGTATACTGTATCATATATGATATACAGCATACTATATTTTATATTATGTAATATATAAAATAATATATAAATTTAGTATTTACAGAATTGGCGGGTTCGAATCCAGTCTTGACCGGCCAAACAACAATGACAGCTGCAACCAAAAAATGGCTGGGCATTGTGGCGGGCGCCTGTAGACCCAGCTACATGGGAGGTGGAGGCAGGAGAATCGCTTGAGCTCAGGAGTTGGAGGTTGCTGTGAGCTGTGATGCCACAGCACTCTACCCAGGGCAATGATCTGTGATGCCACGGCACTCTACCCAGGGCAACAGCTTGAGACTCTGTCTCAAAAAAAAAAATACTGCAGCATATATAATTTACATTGTATACAGTATACTATATGTGCTATCCTGTGTCATCGATGTTTTATATACATAATATATAATTTTACCAATGTCTATATCATATCTATAGATACTGTCTGAGCTCAATAAAAGAAAAACAAACCACCCCCCAAGAAAGGGACAGAACTGAACAATCACTTTACTAGCCTGAGCATGCAGCTGGTTAATAGTCACATAAAAAATGTGCTCAATGTCATTAAAAACCGCAACCTTGGTGAAATACCAGGGTGCATCTTTGAGAATGATTCAAACCCGTGAGAGCAGCTATGCCGAGGGTTGGGGTGGATGTCCGACAGCTGGACCTCTCCTGACCCGCTGGGGTGGGGGCAAGCACTTTGGAGAGCAGTCTTATGTATTAAACGGACGACGGCCACATGACCCGGCCACTTCCCCTGTAGGTGTTTACACAAGAAAAAAAATATCCGTCTTGAGACCTGAGTGGGAAGTCTAATCATAGGCTGCGTCTCCGCATGGCCTGGTGAAAATTACAATGATTATGCTGAGCGAAAGAGGACACAGGTCTGTAACTCTGCTGTAAACAATTATGGGAGACTTTCTAGTGCCCGCTGTCAGATCAGTGGCTGGCTGGGGAGCAGGACAGGAGGAGAATATTTCAGACAGGCTTTGGCCTGTGAAACCCGTGTCTGCCGTCTCCACTGCGGTGATGTTGAACAGGGCTATGCAGATGTCAACTGTTACCAAATTGCGTACTTTAAATACATGCAGTTTGTTGTTTTACAACTAGAACTTAAGAAACCCATTGCGCTGCTGTTTAAAAAAAAAAAAAAGAATTCCCCAAAGCCACCGTGAAGTTTAAGGGCATCCTTTGTACTCATCTTTGCTCTTAACAAGAATAGAAAGCTATCATTTTATCAGGTAAAAATGATGTTTGATTGGGCAGAGCCTGTGGCTCACTGAGTAGGGTGCCGGCTCCATATACCGAGGGTGGAAGGTTCAAACCCAGCCTCGGGCCAAACTGCAACAAAAAATAGCTGGGCGTTGGGGCAAGTGCCTGTAGCCCCAGCTACTTGGGAAGAGAATCGCCTAAGTCCAGGAACTGCAGGAGACCGCCTATTTATACCATGTCTAACTCAAGGTCACATTGTTTATTTTCTAGTGCTTTTTCTTTTCTGTTTTATTTACGTTTTTTTGTTTGTTTGTTTTGTTTTTTTTTGAGGCAGAGTTTCACTCTGTTGCCATGGTTAGAGTGCAGTGGCATCATAGCTCACAGCAACCTCAAACTCCTGGGCTCAAGTGATACTCCTGCCTTGGCCTCCCAAGTAGCTGGGATTATAAGAGACCCCCACCTGTCTCTCATGCCTGTAATCCCAGCACTCTGGAAGGCCTAGGCAGGTGGGTTGCCTGAGCTGAGGAGTTTGAGACCAGCCTGAGCACAAAGCAGACCCTTGTCTCTAAAAATATCCAGGCGGTGTGGCTGGTGCCTGTAGTCCCAGGTACTCTTGGGGCTGAGGCAAGAGGATCGCTTAAGCCCAGGAGTTTAAGGTTACTTGAGCTATGACACCAAGGCACTCTACCAATGGTTACAAAGTGAAACTATGTCTCAAAAAAAAAAAATTATATTGAATGAGTGGTTATTTCTAGCCTAAAATTTATAGCATGATAACTGTTAAAACGATGTGGATAGAGTTTATTTATTTATTTATTTATTTAGAGACAGAGTCTTACTTTGTCGCCCTCGGCAGCTCATAGCAACCTCCAGCTCTTGGGCGTACGCAATTCTCTTGCCTCAGCCCCCCCGAGTAACTGGGACTATAGGCACCCACCACAATGCCCAGCTCTTTTTTGTTTCACTTTGGCAGGAGCTGGGTTTGAACCTGCCACCCTCAGTATATGGGTCCGTCGCCCTATCCACAGAGCCTCAGGCACCTCCCAATAGAGTTTATTTAAATAAAGATAAATACTTCCATTGTTTATTTATATTTGAAACAGTCTCACTCTGTCACCCTGGGTACAATGCCTTGGCATCATGATAGCCCACAGCAACCTCGAACTCTTGAACTTAAGCGATTTTCCCACCTCAGCCTCCTGAGTAGCTGTGATTACAGGTGTGTGCCACCATACCTGGGTAATTTATTTATTTATTTTATGGAGATGAGGTCTTGTGATGTTACTCAGGTTGGTCTCGAACTGCTGGCTCAAGCTCTGCTCCTGCTTTGGCCTCCCAAAGTGCTAGGACACTAGGTGTGAGCCACCACACCCAGTCAATATAAATATTTTATTATTTATTTATTTAGAGACAGAATCTTACTCTACCCCTTGGGTACAGTGCTGTGGCATCATCATAGCTCACAACAGCCTCAAAAACCCAAGCTCCACTGATCCTCCTGCCTCAGCCTACAGTACCTGCCACAACATTCAGCTACTTTTTCTATTTTCAGTAGGTATGGCATCTCCCTCTTGCTCAGGCTGGTCTGGAACCCCTGAGCTCAGTCAATCCTGCCTCGGCCTCCCAGAGTGCTAGGATTACAGGCATGAGCCACTGCACCTAGCTAGGAGAATTTTTTTTTTTTTTAATAGACAGAGTCTCATTTTATCACCCTTGGTAGAGTGCCGTGGCGTCACAGCTCACAGCAACTTCCAGCTCTTGGGCTTAGGCGATTCTCTTGCCTCAGCCTCCCAAGTAGCTGGGACTACAGGCAACCACCGCAACACCTGGTTATATTTTTTGTTGCAGTTTGGCTGGGGCTGGATTTGAACCCACCACCCTCTATATATGGAGCTGGCGCCCTACTCACTGAGCCATAGGCACTGCCTAAGGATAATTTTTTTTTTTTTGAGAACCTCAAGCTGTTGCCCTGGGTAGAGTGCTTTGGCATCACAAGTCACAGCAACCTCCAATTCCTGGGCTCAAGCGATTCTTCTGCCTCCACCTCCCAAGCAGCTGGGACTACAGGCGCCCGGCTATTTTTTGGTTGCAGCCATCATTGTTGTTTGGCAGGCCCTGGTTGGATTCGAACCCACCTGCTCAGGTGTATGTGGCTGGCGCCTTAGCCGCTTGAACTATAAGCGCTGAGCCCAGGATAAATATTTTTAAACACTAAGTTTGACTTGCACCAAAAGATGGGTGCAGTTTTTCTGCCAAATATTATATTATATTAGCAGTTTTTAAAATTCTGCAATGCTTTCAGAGTCTAGGACACTCAGTAGTATAATTTTGTTTTGAAAGCCAATGACAAATATTCAGAAGAAGTCTTTTTTTAGTGACAAAGTCTCATTCTGTTGCCCTCGGTAGAGTGCTTTGGCATCACAGCTCACAACAACCTCCAGCTCTTGGGCTTAGATGATTCTCTTGCCTCAGCCTCCTGAGTAGCTGGGACTACAGGTGCTTCCCAAGTAGCTGGGACTCCACAATGCCCGGCTCTTTTTTTTGTTGCAGTTTGGCCGGGGCCAGGGTCGAACCTGCCACCCTCGGTGTATGGGGCTGGCACCCTACTCACTGAGCCACAGGCGCTGCCCCAGAGGAAGTCTTTTTTTTAGGTGAGATATGAATAGAAATTTATGGTAACAGTTGGTAATCTTTGAAGAATAAAAACAGTGCCAAAGTTGGTACTTGTAATTATCAGGTATGATGAATATTTTAGGCAGTTTAAAAGCAGATAGTTTATTTTTATCTGTAAGCATGATTCTTTTTCCTTGTCTATTTTAATCAACACATTAAAATTATATATATTCATGGTGCACAACACAATGTTTTGCAATATGGATGTGTTGTGTGATGGCTGAATCACATTTATTATCACATACATCACCTCAAATACTTATCAGATTTGTGATAAGAACACTTACAAATCTATTCTCAGGCTTGGTTCCCCATTGTACAATGGTTAGGGCACCAGCCACATACACTGAGACAGGTGAGTTTGAACCTAGCCTGGGCCTTCTAAACAACAATGACGGGGGCAACAAAAAAATAGCCGGACATTGTGGTGGGCACCCGCAGTCCCAGCTGCTTGGGAGACTGAGAGAAGAGAATCCCTTAAGCCCAAGAATTTGAAGTTGCTGTGAGCTGTGATGCAACGGCACTCTACCGAGGGTGACAGAGTGAGACTCTGTCTCAAAAAAAACAAACAAAACAAACAAAAAAAAACAACACTTAAAAATCTATTCTCATACAGATTTTCAAAATATAATATGCATTGATATTAATGGCAATCATGCTATAGACTTGATCATTTGAACTTAGCTTATTTTCGAATTATTTATCCAGGGAAAATGGTCCAATTTTTGAGTAAATATTCTGACAAAATGTAGAAACCTATGACTTAGGAAACAATTTCATTTCCATTCCATTATATTTCCTATAATCTGTGTAACTGCACAGAAAATAAATTAAATTATATAAATGACCACCTTCCAAAAGGTGATCTTTACACACATTTCTCATGTTGGATGTCGGAACAGGAAATAGATTTATGGAAATGTGTTGGGTTTTTCCTTTGAGTTCAGCTCCCTCATGTGAACTGAAAAGGCCTCTGTTCATGGGACCATTTATTAAGAAAAAAGTATCAGTCGTGTTCATGATACAGATATGGGGCCATGCTATCCACCGCATTTCCAAAATAATTCATTGCTGTGAGCAAGTGGGAAAAATTCAGAATTGCCAAAGAGTCGTTCATCTCATAGTTGTTATTGACCATGTTGTACTATGATGCTCACACAGAGTAGAACCTTCATAGTTGGACACCTCCGTGCATTTATTATCTCCTCACGTTGACCTACCTTTCTTTTCTTTTTGTTTATTTTTAAAATTTCAGATTAACACGAGGGTACCAATGTTTAGGTGATGTTGTTTTCGTTTCCAGGGTAAAGGTCAAGTTGTAGTTGAGCCCTTCGCCCAGGGGCTGTGCTGAGCACCCTCACCTTGTGCACATTAGGTGAGACCCTGCCAATCGCCCTCCCTTCACCCCTTTCTCCTTTCCCTCCTTCTTACTAGAATACACCTGTGTTCTTCTCTTGTCTGTTGTTTACCTACTGGTTTCCTATTAGTATTGGGTACACTGGTTGTTTACCTACTGGTTTCCTATTAGTATTGGGTGCACTGGTTGTTTACCTACTGGTTTCCTATTAGTATTGGGTACACTGGATACTTGCTTTTCCATTCCTGTGATACTTTACTAAGAAGTGTGTATTCCAGGTAAACACAAAAGATGTAAAATCTCTGCCTTGTTTATGGCTGAATAATACTCCATAGTGTACATATACCACACTTAATTCATTCATGGGTTGATGGGCACTTGGGTTGATTCCACGTCTTGGTGACTATGAAATGAGCCTCAATAAACATTCTGCTGCGAATGAGTTGAGCTAATTTCCATAGACTGGATATGCCCCACGTGTACGGATCATTCCAGTAGGGCTAGTTCCTTGTGTTGACCACTCCACATGGTGACTTGTTTCTCAGTCTTTTGGGTGGTCAACTTGGCAGAGTTCAGATCCAAATAGGGTAGCTTAAATATATTAATGCACAGGTCTTCAAAAACATACAGTTACAGAGCATTAGGACAGCACTCTCTTCAACTTTCACCTGGTGGAAATTAAGCACACTAGCCAAAAAAGGGCCCATTTGAGCAGTCAGAGAGCAGAAAGTCACACAAACACAGGGGTAAGACTCTTCAGAGTGTATGACTCTCTCCTGAAAAATGAGTGACTTCCAGCAGGAGACAGACAGATTCCTAACAAGAACTTTCAGTAGTTAGCAAATGAATTTTCTCTGTCCTGTATTTTCAGGGAATGAGCAGAATAAAGAATTGTAACCCTTCTAAATTCTTTCTTTACTTCTTTCCTTTTCTTTCTTTCCTTTTTCCTTCTTTCTTTTTTCTTTTGTTTTTGAGACAGAGTCTCACTGTGTCGCCCTGGGTAGAGTGCCGTGGTGTTGAAGTGCTGTGGCGTCACAGCTCACAGCAAACCATCCTCTTGCCTCAGCCTCCCCAGTAACTGTGGCTACAAGTGCCCCCCCACAATGCTCAGCTTGTTTTTCTATTTTTAGTAGAAGTGGGGTCTTGCTTTTGCTCAGGCTGGTGTTGAACTCCTAAGCTCAGGCCATCCACCTGCCTCCACCTCCCAGAGTGCTGGGATTACAGGCCTGAGCCACCATGCCCAGCCTCTAAATTCTTTCTGTAATGACTCGTTTTTCTATAAGATTCTCCACCACAACTTTCTGAACTTCTGCCCTACCAATGTGATTTGGTAACCTTTATTCATGAGGCAAGACTTCCCTTTGCCAAAGAGTGGTTTCATGTACCTGACAGTTAAACATGGAACATTAAAAAAAAGAAACTTTTTAAAGTCATATTATTTTTTAATTATCTAAAATGTTATAGCTGGCTTCATTTGGAGACTTGTCCTAATATTTAAAAATAGGTAAATAAATAGGACTGTTCAGCTAAGAAACATACAGTATCAGCCTTTTTCCTTTCACACCTACCAAGCTTCTTCTTCATCTTAAGATGTCAAAAGAAAAGGCTGATACTGTATGTTTCTTAGCTGAACTCTTAAGCAATTTACATGATATTTACTTTTTGCAAACAGTTGAGTCACATTGTTTCTACAGAAGACTGTAAAGTTCATTTTAAACTGCAATCTGAAAATATTAAATGGAACATTCAAGAAAGGAACAATTCATTCATTCTAAATTACACTAAATTCTCAGTGGCGGTAGCATAATGTAGAAAAATTTCCCTCTCACCTTCCTGTCCTCACTGGGACCAGAAGCTTTTCTTTGTCTGGGTTTACCATAAAATCTACACTTTTTTTTTTTTTTTTGAGACAGAGTCTCACTATGTTGCCCTGGATAGAGTGCAGTGGTGTCACAGCTCACAGCAACCTCAAACTCTTGGGCTTAAGTGATTCTCTTGCCTCAGCCTCCCAAGTAGCTGGGACTACAAGCTCCCGCCACAATGCCCAACTATTTTTTGCAGTTGTCATTGTTGTTTAGCTGGCCCAGGCTGGGCTGGAACCCACCTGCCTCGGTGTATATGGCCAACACTGTAACCACTGTGCTATGGGCACCAGGCCGAAATCTACACCTTTTGGGTTTTCCCATCAACAATCCGAGTATCACAGTACTTGTGTTCAAATCACCCTGATTTTACTTAATAACCATGCCAAAGTGTAGGAATGGTGATGCTGGCATATTGTGATAATTTTTCTACTTTTATTACTAGCTATTGTTGTGAAGCTCTTACTGGTCTCAATTGATAAATTATAAGTTAGTTAAATTTATTATAAATTATAGATTAAAACTTCATCCTAGATATGCACGTATCTAGCACATAGTAGCCGTGGTTCCAGACACCCACCAGGGGTCTCCAGAGTTACCTCCCATGGATGAGTGGGGAAGAGTGTGGTTCCTTTTTTTTGATTTTTGTGTGTGTGTGGTCTGTTTTCGCACCGTTTCCCTTCTCTCCTCTGGCAAATGGGAATTGGCGTGCACTTCGCTTAATCTCTTAACCCCTTGATCTGCTATATCCTTATTATGTCAGCCAATGTGCTTTTGGGAAGGGAATTTACTTGTTTGCGTTTTCTGTGTCAATGTGTGGTTTTGCATCTTCTCCTGAACCTCACCAACTGCAAAGACCGTTTCTTCTGTTTCCACAAAGGCACTGCCGGACTGCAGATGCAAATGACCTCTCCTTTTAAGGAAGCAAGTGTTCACTTTTGTTTTTCCTTATTTTGAGTAATTAATTGTGCCTGTGGTTTATAAAAATCAGATCTAACAAAAAGCATCCAGGAAAATGATTTGTCCCCCACTCCTGGACTCAGCCCTGTATATCAGAGACTGTGTCTCTTTCTTGTGTCCTGAGAATTTTTCCAGAGATACCGGTGGCTAAATAGCACGGAAATCATACGACAATCTATCATTCCGTACGACTTCTCAGTTTCGATACCGATTGTAATAATTTGCCAAGTTTGCTTCTTGGCTTAGTAATAGTGTATATTCATAAGCTACCTGGTAGGTGATTTTTTAAAAAAATAACTCTTAGTGACAATTTTGCTTTTGCCTATTTCTGAGAGAAATAGGGATTGACGGTGAGAACTGAGTCACCGAATACCAGTTTGGAAACTGTAAGAGTAAGTGCAAAATAATAGTGGGGGAAGTTTGGGAATGTAAGGAATGAGCAGACCTTCTGGGGGACGGTATCACAAGTGGCTTACACATTGCAAATTATTTATTTGGAGACTGGTACTTTGCTTCTCTCTCTCTCTCTTTTATTTTTTTGAGACCGAGTCGCACTCTGTCACCCCGGGGAGAGTGCTATGGAATCATAGCTCATAGCAACCTCAAACTCCAGGGTGCGAGCGATCCCCCGGCCTCAGTGTCCCGAGTAGCTGGGACTACAGGGCGCTTGCTACTACACCATGCCCGGCTAGTTTTTCTATTTTTGGTATAGTTGGGGTCTCTCTCTCTTTCAGGCTGTTCTCCTGAGCTCCCGAGCTCAGGAGAGCCACCTGCCAGGGCCTGCCAGAGTGCTAGGATTACCTGCATGAGCCACCCAGCCAGCCAGCCCAGCCATAGTTTGCATCTCTTAAACCTAAATACTTTGTAGCAAATCAAGTAAAAAGATGAGAGGATAAGTATGATAAACAAATGTGTGCATGTGTGTGCACGCACACACACACAGATATATACACACAGAACAGTGTGTATACAACTCTTACCCTTTACATCACTTCTTTCTACATAGCAAACACTTGTGCTTTTTGTTAGATATTATTTACTGAGCCAGTACCATGAACGTACTTAGTCACCATTACCTAAAAGATTTTTCAAGTTGCTCTCAGAGCAGACATCAATTAATTACCTTTAAAAATGAACTGTCATGCTTGGCACCTGTAGCTAAAGCGGCTAAGGCACCAGCCACATACACCTGAGCTGGCGGGTTCGAATCCAGCCCCGGCCCGCCAAATAACAATGATGGCAGCAACCAAAAAATAGCCGGGCCATGTGGTGGGCATCTGTAGTCCCAGCTACTTAGGAGGCGGAGGCAGGAGAATCATTTGAGCCCAGGAGTTGGAGGTTGCTGTGAGCTGTGATGCCACAGCACTCTACCCAGGGTGACAGCTTGAGGCTCTGTCTCAAAAAAAAAAAAAAAAAAAAAAGAACTTTCACTGGGAAGTGGGGAAAGCTTTTGGAAAGCAATTAAAGTTCCTATCTTAAACTGGCCTTAGTGGCTCGTGCCTATAATGCCAGAACTCAGGGAGGCTGAGGGGGGAGAATGGCTTGAGCTCAAGGGTTGGAGACCAGCCTGAGCAAGAGCCAGACCCTGTCTCTACTAAAAGCAGAAAAACTTTTAGGACGCAGGAGGATCAGGAGCCCAGGAGTGTGAGGTTGCTGTGAGCTATGATGCTGCAGCACTCTACCAGGGCGACAGAGTGAGACTTCATTTATTGAGTATGTCTCAATAAATGAATGAATGATAAATCTCTAATCTTGAAATATTGTCTTAGTTAACTTTTCCCAAATACTAACAAGGACTCACGCCACTATTCAATTTATCAGTATTAGTAATTTATGAATATTAGTATTCATTAATTAGTAATTAATATTAAATCTCATTAATTTGTAATTAATATTGAAATACTCATTTTAATACTACTGTTAGTATTCATGAACTAGTGATTAATACTAAAATTGAATATTAAATTAAAATTGAATATACTAATATTAGTGTTCATTAATTAGTAATTAATATTAAAAATCATTAATTGCTAATTAATATTAAAGCACTAATTAATATTAGTATTCATTAATCAGTGCCCTTCTGACCCAGAATGGAATGCACTCAGTCGCCTAACAGGAAGACTGCATTTAAAGCCCAGTGTTGTCTAATTCCCCCTCACCCCAAGTCTATTACGGGTGTTACTGTGCAAATTATACCCAAATGAAGATAATGGACAGCAGAGAAGAAATTGATTAAAGAGATGTGTCATCTCTTCGCAAAAAGGAAAGCATTGCTGAGAAAATTGTTACTAATAGGACAGAAGTGCTGAATGAGTATCTACCTCCTGACAGCGCTTCTCTGAAATGAAAATTACAGTGAATTATCCCCATATCGGTTGTGACTTGGTCCTTGGAAGAGGAATTGCTTCAGTTCAGGGCAGAGGAGGTGATTCATACCCATGACTGTGAGTTTCTTAGAGTTGGTGTGGAAAGGAACAAACAGGTGAAAAGTATTGTTCGTGCAGCTCTGTGGGTATCACCAAGGCTCTGTGGACAGAATTTATAACGTCCTTCTCGATCCTGGAAACACAGGCCAGAGGATCTGAAGCCGATCTTCCTGGCTTGGAGCCAGACAGGGTTGAAGTCTATGTGAGAGAAATCTGGCAGTGCTGGGACCCACGCAAGGTGCCTTAGGGTAAAGATGTCATGGTTCGGTGACATGGTTATTACTCATTGGAAAAAGATGACATTCCTTTGCTGAGAAACTTTTTTCTCATGCATGATAACACGCCATCCAAATATAGAAAGAACAGGCTCGGCGCCTATGGCTCAAGCAGCTAAGGTGCCAGCCACATACACCTGAGTTGACGGGTTCGAATCCAGCCCAGGCCCCCCAAACAACAATGACGGCTGCAACCAAAAAAGAGCCCAGCGTTGTGGCAGGCGCCTGTAGTCCCAGCTGCTTGGGAGGAGGAGGTAGGAGAATCACTTGAGCCTCAGGAGTTAGGGTTGGAGGTTGCTGTGAGCTGCGATGTCAAGGCCATCTACCCAGGGCGACAGCTTCAGGCTCTGTCTCAAAAAAAAAAAAAAAAAGAGAGAGAGAGAGACAACAATTAGTGTTTGGAACCAGGTGAGTGGAAGAATTACAGATGCTTTGCTCATTAATTGGGAGAACGTCGCTAACCCCACCTAACCCATGGGAGGTCCCCAATTATTTTTTAAAAGATAAATTTTATTTCTAATTATTATTATTACTTCTACGTAGTATTTATTTATTTATTTATTTATTATTATTATTTTTTTTTGTAGAGACAGAGTCTCACTTTATTGCCCTTGGTAGAGTGCCGTGGTGTCACGCAGCCCACAGCAACCTCCAGCTCCTGGGCTTAGGCGATTCTCTTGCCTCAGCCTCCCGAGGAGCTGAGACTACAAGCGCTCGCCACAATGCCCGGCTATTTATTTTTGTTTTGCAGTTCATCGGGGCTGGGTTTGAACCTGCCACCCTCAGTATATGGGGCCGGTGCTCTACTTGCTGAGCCACAGGCGCTACCCAATATATGTAGTAATTATTACTTGTCATAGTAATAACTTATTTCTAATCATTGAATTCTCCAGCCACTGAACATGTTCAAAGAACAGTCAAGATTCCGTACAGATAAATTTCATATTGTAAGAGAAGTTGAAGTGAATAGAATCTGTGACTCTGCCATTCTGGGATTTTGTTTTAAGTCTTGGTCTGTAAAACCCCAGACTCTTTGGCATCACTGTTCTAATTGTTGCTGTTTTGCTTGAAAGTTGACTGAAGATACAGCCCTGCGTTCTAAGACCTTAAGAGAAACACACACCACTACATAAGACCATGCAATTCATATTCTCCAAAGTTAGAAGGAAAACACAGTGAATTTATTAAGGTAGGGCTGAAGGAAGCACCTTATTACAACAGGATAGATCCCAAGAAAAAAAATAGTTTCATAAGAATGACAGGGTTTTATAAATCGCCTCAGAGAAAATAAAAGATTATTACCAATAGCCTACAAAGATGCTAGATGAATTCTACATAAAAAGCCTCGCAGAAAGCTATAGGTGAATCCGTAAGTAGGTCTTGCGGGAAATACTTTGATTTCAGCATGGAAGCAACTGGGATTCAAGAGAGTGTTGTCACTCGGAAAAGAATCGCAACTAGACTGCTATTTATTTTTCCCCCAAGTCATTCAAATTACTACATGATTGTGTCTGAGTGAAAATGGTGACCAAGAGGGTTCCGGAAGGAAGAGAGGAGAGAGAGATTGCGCAGAAAAATCCACAGGAGCTTGCCCAAGTCCGGGGAGTTGAACTCAGGGGTTGTCCCTGTAACAGGTGCACAGGGCTGATTCTGTTAACTCCGGCCTCAGAAACCGGTCCAGAACGACGCAGCCATTGGTAATGCACATGTGGTTAAAAAGCGCTCTCTTTCCTTGGGAGATGGGACCAAGATTTTCATAAACAATATAGAGAATCCTTGATGGCTCAGAGACGTTAATTCATTTCTATTAGTTGATTTTTGTGGCTAGTGTGTTGAAATGTTAAACTTCACTCTTCTTCTCAGTGTCTCTCATAATAAAAAAATAACCTTAGCAACACCAGATCCAATTGCTAACAACAAAACAAGGAGCGAATCAGAGCACGTTGTCCAATGGAAAATGCAAAAATCCACATCCAAACCTTTAATGGGGGAATTTGGCAGAAGGATCAACTTTGCATTGAAATCATATTCAACTCAATGCCCCCTGACACCAGCCATTCTCATGCACATCTGTTTAGAAAACAAAGACACTGGCTCAGCGCCTGTGGCTCAGTGGGCTAAGGCGCCAGCCATGTACTCCTGAGCTGGCGGGTTCGAATCCAGCCCGGGCCCGCCAAACAACAATGACGGCTGCAACCAAAAAATGGCCGGGCGTTGTGGCAGGCGCCTGTAGTCCCAGCTACTTGGGAGCAGAGGCAGGAGACTCGCTTGAGCCCAGGAGTTGGAGGTTGCTGTGAGCTGTGATGCCACAGCACTCTATCCAGGGTGACAGCTTGAGGCTCTGTCTCAAAAAAAAGAAAAAAGAAAGAAAACAAAGACACTTCTAAATCTGAGTAGCACAGAGTCCAGATAAACTATTCCATTAGGGAGTTTTTTTCAGCTTCCTTTCTGCCTGACTCATGGAAAAAAAAATTATTGATCAGCCGCTTAGCTTGTGGCTTCTGCTTTTAAGGACTGAGCCCACAGTCAGATAGGAAGGCAGATCCATAAATTGATTTTTTTTTCAATCTGCAAGTAATGCTCCTTGACAACCACCCTAGTTTGGAAATCAGATTTTGGCACTGTAAATTTGAGGAATCCTTTTAGGAGTTAAACTGATGAAAGGGGAAGGTGGACCGACTTTGGTGACTGGGGTTGTTCAGGAAAATACAGACAGACCCAGAGCAAGACTTGCGCACACCCAGGCTTGGCATCGCAGTGCTGTGCTCAAACGTATAAGTGATTTTTCTCTGTGTATGCTCCTGAGGCCTAAAGGAGAAGGCACCTGTCTGCCTATCCATTCCTCTTTGCTGGTGCTCAGCACCCAGGCAAGGCATTGCTGATGCAGAGAAAAAAAAAATTACCTTTTCTGTTTTGTTTTGTTTTGTTTTGTTTTTGAGACAGAGCCTCAGACTGTCGCCCTGGATAGAGTGCTGTGGCATCATAGCTCACAGCAACCTCCAATTCCTGGGCTCCAGCGAGTCTCCTGCCTCCACCTCCCAAGTAGCTGGGACTACAGGCGCCCGCCACAACGCCCGGCCATTTGTTGGTTGCAGCCGTCATTGTTGTTTGGTGGGCTGGGGCTGGATTCGAACCCGCCAGCTCAGGTGTACGTGGCTGGCGCCTTAGCCACGTGAGCCACAGGCACTGAGCCTTGTTTTGTTTTTTTAATTGTTGGGGATTCATTGAGGGTACAAGAAACCAGGTTACACTGATTGCATTTGTTAGGTAAAGTCCCTCTTACTATTGTATCTTGCCCTCAAAAGGTGAAAATGACCTTTTCTTTTCTTTTTTTTTTTTTTTTTTGCAGTTTTTAGCCGGGGCTGGGTTTGAGCCCTCCACCTCCGGCATATGAGGTCGGTGCCCTACCCTGTTGAGCCACAGGCGCTGCCCAAAATCATCTTTTCTTACAACCACTTTCCCAGATGCTGAGTTTCTTCTCCCCTGAGCAAAACAGAGTAACACCAAAGATTGGTGCATGGGGCAGAAAGGTGCTGGAATGACTGTGCTTTTTAACCAAATTCCTTCAGCACCTCCTAGCTTTCCCGTCTCGGGATTGTAGGAGACTTCTCCCGAGCAAACAGGAAAAGTCAAGCAGCGTCCAGGACAGAGAGAAAAGAAACCCGTATGCTATCCTGGCCCTACCTAGGGCTTCTGTGTTGTAGCATGTTTGAGTTTGTAGAGAATGAATGATGATGAAATGAAATGTGCAGAAAAGATTTAAGGAGGTGACCACCACCGCTTCTGGAATATTTTAAAATAAGTCTTCCGTATGTGTTGCCTTTAATATTGTGGATCGAGGCACAAAAAAAGGAGTGAATGAGAGCCCTAAGCTGCCTCAGACTTACCCTACATCAGCGCCATCTAATCTCTTCCGCCCGTGATAAAATGGCCTCATTCTGTCTGAGCTAGACACCTCGGTAACTTTTTTTTTCTGAGACCGACCAGATTTATCCCCAGACTGATAGAGATCTTTACCGCATTCGCCCACTGTATGGAGACTCAGGAAGAGAAGCGTGCAGTGATAATGCTTTATAGAAACAGTAAAAACAGAAATGATTATGCACATTTGATTATGGTGGTCTGCTTCCTGCAGTGGCTTTTGTTACAAAGCCCCCCTTTCCCCTCCAACTTTTACGCAATCGAGTTTCACAACCGTCTTTCCCTGACGCCCAGTTTGTTTCAAGCTGCTTTTCCCAAATGGCTTTCATTTGCCTTCTGGAAATGTAGCGGGACCTTGACATTTTACAAAATGACCCATCTTCTACGCTCCAGCCATTGAAAGAAATTATCTATCTGAAAAGAGCCTTTCAAAGTTACAATTTTACATACCATTGCGATGTTCTTTTTTTCCTTTAAAGGAGCATGAAGAAACATCTTTGAACAGTATATTTAAATGTGACAATAAAGCATATAACCATTCCCCTGTGTGTATTTGGTTTTAAGTATATTTATTTATTTGTGATTTGTGTATTTGTGTATTTATTATTTATTTATTTTTTGAGACAGAGTCTCTCTATGTTGCCCTCTGTAGAGTACGGTGGCATCACAGCTCACAGCAACCTCCAACTCTTGGGCTTAAGTGATTCTCTTGCCTCAACCTCCCAAGTACTTGAGACTACAGGTGCCCGCCACAACGCCCGGCTATTTTTTTGTTGTTGCTGCAGCTGTCGTTGTTTAGCAGGCCCCGGCCAGGTTCAAACCCGCCAGTGTCGGTGCATGTGGTGGTGCCCTAACTACTGAGCTATGGGCACCGAGCCTGAGTATACCTATTTATCAATAATAAGAGACTAATGTGTCATAAAATAAATCATCAATTTTCAGGGTTTTTGTGTACACTACTAATTGTCTATTCCAGCGGTTCTCAACCTGTGGGTCGCAACCTGCGGGTTGCAACCTGCAGGAACTATATTAAAGGACCACGGCATTGGGAAGGTTGAGAACCACTGGTCTAACCCTCCTTATGGGCTGAGCAGAGTATCTACAGATTATATAGTAAAAGGAACATTCTTTCCATGAATTTTCTTTTTCTGTGAGCTTTCTACAGAAGTAGCAAATCATGACCTGAAACATAAAGCCGTATGAGTGGGGAAATCAAACTGATTAAGTTACTAAGTGCTTATTAATATTTAAGCTACGTTTATACACGATTCGACATCTTACTCTTCCTTTAAAGTCTGATTTCTTACTTTGCCAACTGTCTGTACTATTTTATGACAGTGTCTTTTCTTTAATCTTGCTCTTCAGAGGTGATAAAGGAAAAATAAATCATATGCCGTGTTTTACCATTTCAAGAGCTCTAATGACCATGTTTCCAGATGTTGTTATTTTTAACCACTGTTTTATTACTGTATCCAACTCCAGAGTGGTATCTTTTCAGGTCATTGACATTGATCAATGATCAATACCACTTGCAGAAAGCCTGGCGTGGGCTTGTCTGTGTTTATACTGTACCACATTTCCCCGAAGTTATTTAGCAGCCAGTGAGGCATTCAGTTCTATTAAACAAATGAAGAAGAAGATGTTAAAACCGCAGTCTGGTGGCACAGCTACTAAGAACTGCTTTGTGGGCGTAGTTTTGCTGTCATTCAAACTAAATGGATCCAGCTACCTGGGGGTATGGGGGGGTCATCGTGATTGTAGAACATTTACTTTGGAATGAAGTTTCCTCACTGAGTTTGTCCAAGTGGCTTACTGGCTCCCAGCTTTCATTTTATTTATTTAATTTTTTTGTAGAGACAGAGTCTCAGTTTATCACCGTCGGTAGACTGCCGTGGCGTCACACAGCTCACAACAACCTCCAACTCCTGGGCTTAGGCGATTCTGTTGCCTCAGCCTCCCGAGTAGCTGGGACTACAGGCGCCCGCCACAACGCCCAGCTATCAGCTTTCATTTTAACATGCTTATTTGAAGCGATTGTGCTTATGCTATGAGGAATGTGGCAGGCTATGAGGTGATATGCCTTACTGTGCTGTGGTCTCAGCTTTCAGCACCATTGCGCTGGACAGCTCCAAGCGGGCATTCCGCCATCATCATCCCATGCTCTTGGGCACGCCAGTGTCTTTTTTGGAGAACTTTCTCTGATGCTACTGAGGGCCACACTGTGTTTGGCCACAGCCAGAACATGAAATGAAAATGACACCAGCAGGGTTGAAGGGTGGCTGTTGGCCAAGTGTGTGCAGCTGTGTGTGCAGCACGGCATTGGCTGTGGTGCCTTGGAGCTTTTTGAGAAGAACGAGGCCCAAGTTGGCCTCATCGGTAACGAAACCCGCTCCATTTGTGTTCCATTTACTAACCTTTCCCCCACCCCAATAATTTGCCTGTACCCCAGTTCTTGTCTCATGCACGATTTTTAGAGTAACCCCAGATAAGTCGATGTGGACGTTCAGGTGAAATGTTTGAGGTTTGATGATTTCGTGTGCCTTTGCTTTGATGGGCATCCAGCACTGCTGTAGACACTCATTACCTGCAGGCGATTCTGGTGCTCTTTGTCTGGTTTTGCTGACTCACTGAATTTCAGATTCTCAAAATTCCCAGTTCCTCCTTAAACTCTGCACACACATTCATTACCTTCAGAACTCACGTAACACAGCTGTCGTTCCTTTAAAGCTAGTCAATGCTCCGCGTACACTAGATAATGTCATGTACGTAAGATGAGGGAGGGGGCTTATATTTTTATACATTTTAACCATCATTACCGAAGGCCTCCTCTAGAAACCACTCTCTGCTTTTTGATGAACACCAGAGGTCACCTTATATTTCAGCAGAAATGATACACATCTAAAAAAGTTTGGCCCCATCTTTGGGAGCCTTAATGTATAAATTTAACCTCAGTTCCATTCTCCCTGCCCCCCATCATTCTTTGAGGTAGCAACTCATTTTTTTTTTTTTTTGCCTTTTTGCTGTTTCTTTTTTCTTTTTTTTTATTTTTATTAAATCATAACTGTGTACCTGGATGCATTTATGGGGTTCAATGTACTGATTTGATATGCAGTGTTGAAATGTTTACATTGAACTGATTAACACATCCATCACAATTAGACTCTTTCTTTTTTTTTTTTGGTTGCAGAGACAGAGTCTCACTTTATCACCCTCGGTAGAGTGCCGTGGCGTCACCCAGCTCACAGCAACTTCCAACTCCTGGGCTTAGGCGATTCTCTTGCCTCAGCCTCCCAAGTAGCTGGGACTACAGGTGCCTGCCACAACGCCCGGCTATTTTTCTGTTTTTGCAGTTTGGCGGAAGCCAGATTTGAACCCACCACCTTTGGTGTATGGGGCCAGCACCCTACTGGATGAGCCACATGCACCACTTCTCTTTTCTTAATATTTTTTGAAATGTACCATTGCATCATGTATATTAGGTGAGGTCCCCCCAAATACCCTCCCTGCCCCTCTCTCCTCTTCCCTTCTACTTTCTGGACTATAGTTATGTTTTATCATTCATATGAATGTGTAGGTGAAGTAGTGCTGAGTACATTGAATACGTTTTTTTCCATTTTTGAGATACTTTGCTAAGAATATGTTCTAGCTCCATCCAGGTAAACATAAAATATGTGAAGTCCCCATCTTTTTATGGCTGCATAGTATTTGATGGTGTATATATGCCACAATTTGTTAATCTGTTCATGGGTCTGTGGGCACTTGGGCTGTTTCCATGTCTTGCCAATTATGAATTGGGCTGCACTGCTGCTGGGAATGCAATCTAATATGACCTTTTTGGAAAGAAGTTTGGAGAATACTCAAGGAATTAAAAGTAGACCTACAATTCGATCCTGCAGGTCCTCTACTAGGTATATACCCAGATGATAAAAAAATCATTTTGCAACAAACACTTTTGCCTCAGAGTGTGTCTGGCAGGTCATTCTTATTGCAGGTATAATCTTCTTTAAAAATACTTAGGACTAGAATAAATTGTAGCACTCTTTGCATACAGTCAACTTACCATTATTTTAGACTCTTCAAATTATGGTTTAATTATTTATGCCAGATGCTTCTGAGTCGCCCTCTAAAATGAGGATCCCTGCCAAGAGAGAATTTCCTCTTATTTATTTATTTTATTATTATTTTTGAGACAGAGTCTTACTATGTCACCCTTGGTAGAGTGCCGTGGCATCACAGATCACAGCTGCCTCCAACTCTTGGGCTGAATCGATTCTCTTGCCTCAGCCTCCCTAATAGCTGGGACTACAGGCCCAGAGCCCACTCATTTATTTTTGCACACCCAGTACGTTACACAGGGAAGGCTGCACTCTGCTACCCCACCTTTGTTGACAGTATTCCCTGAACATCCACAACCCAACTTTGGATTTGCTCCAGGCTTTACACCTTCCTTAAGATCTAACTCAAATATGTTCCGACTTTGAATCTCTTATCCTCTGTTCTTGCATACTACCTAGCATGGTTTATCCACACAGGTGCATCGAGAGATTCTCGTATTATTAGAAAGGTACAAATGGTGTAGTCTGAGAAACAAAAACAAAGGTATTGAAGCAGGGAAGGGTGAATATTTGGGTTTTAGGCAGATGGAAAAATAATGATGTGAGAAGCTTTTGTAGAAATGGTAACATTTCAGCAGAACTTTACAAGACAGGGTTAGACTTCAATAGTCAAAGGTGAGCATTTCTGCAAAGTCTAGTGACCTGGGTCTCTTTCCTATTTAGTAAGCATAATTGAGAATCAAAGTAGAAGCTGCCTTTGGACTTTGCTGGGAGTCAGTTAATTCATTAGGCAATGGGACTGGTTCTTTCAAGTGTTTCTGGTAACACAGTGAGTGTTGGGGCAGTTAACTATCCTGGTCTTCAGATACAATTCCCCTTATCTGTTGGTTTTGAGAAGCTGGTTGAGAGGAGGAGCTGTCTCAGACTCTTTGGGCTGCAAGACATTTCTCTCGTCTTACTGTAAGCAGTTGGGAGGAACAAGCCACATCATCAACACTTTGCTTATAAATAGTTTCAGCTAAATATCTACTTTCATCCCTCACCAGTTTTACCTTCCACAAAACACTACATGTGATCAGCCAAGCTCACACTACTTATGGAAGTTTTACCTTCCACAAAACACTACAATGCACTTGGCTGCAAGCTCTTTGCCGTGATACAGCAAAGGTGGTCTTTCCTCCTTTCTCTAATGAGACGTGTCCCATTTGCACCCCAGACCTCATCAGAATGGGCTTTCCCATCTGTCTTTCTACCAGGATCCAGTTTACAATTGCTCAGGTCTTCTCTAAAAAGATTGCGGCTTTCTTGAGAACCCTGTTCCTTGGTTTCTGAGCCCTCCTAAGGACCACCTTCTGTGGTCTCCTCATGCCAACATAAGCATACACTTCAAAACGCTTCCATCTTCAACTCACCACTCCGTTCCAAGCTGCTTCCACAATTTTATGGATTTGTTGCATCGATAGCAAACATTTGGTGCTGCTTTAAGTATTAGGCCATCCAGGCTCTTATAACAAAATACCATAGACTGTGTGGCTTATAAATAACAGACATGTATTCCGTTGTGCAGGCTGGAAGTCTAAGATTCAGTATTAACTGACTCCCCCTTCTGCTCTATAGATGACGCCTTGTCACTGTGGCATAAGGGATGAGAGAGCTCTCTGAGAACAGGCACTAAACCCATTCATGTAGCCTCTACCCTCACGACCCAAAACCACTTCTCCAAGATGCCCCACCTAATACCATCTCAGGGGACATGCTTAGATTTCTTTCTTTCTTTCTTTCTTTTTTTTTAAGAGACAGAGTCTCACTTTGTCACCCTGGGTAGAGTGCTATGGCATCACAGCTCACAGCAACTGCCAATTCCTGGGCTCAAGTGAGTCTCCTGCCTCAGTCTCCTGAGTAACTGGGACTACAGTGCTCACCACAACGTCCAGCTATTTTTTGTTGCAGTTTGGCTGGGGGCGGGTTTGAACCTGCCACCCTCGGTATATCCGGCTGGCGCCTTACTCACTGAGCCACAGGCACCACCCATGGGAAGCCCTTGGGTTTCAGCTTTGAAATTTTTTTGTGGGGAAGGGGCGGACACCAGCACTCAGTCCACAAAAGGAAATACTTTAGGAAAACAATGGAAATCCCTAATTTCCACCACTGCGATTAAAATAAAGTCAACTCTGTTGTTTTGTCCTAGATTTTTAACAATTCACCCAGAAAACAAACTTATGTAGTGATATTGTTTGATTGTCTGTGATACATTGGCCAAGGTGTTGCTATGCGTTACCTATAAGCCTCATCTCTGACTTCAGATGACCTTGGAAGATGTGCTTAATAATTCAGAACTTGGGTGGTACCTGTGGCTTAGCGAGTAGGGCGCCAGCCCCATATGCTAAAGGTAGCGGGTTCAAACCCAGCCGCGGCTGAACTGCAAAAAAACAAAACAAAACAAAAAATAATAATAATTCAGAACTTGATCTTTTGAGCTCTTAAATAAATAAAATGACCTCGATTGTACCTACCTTGAGATGCACGCATTGTGACTGTCATTTGGACACAGCATGCTTTGGTAATCTGCATTTAAGCATTGCTACAATCCTCTGGACTGTCCAGTTTTACCTTTTCTATGGAAACAAATGTACATGGTAAATGCCAGATACTTTGCATTATTTTATTAGCATTGTCACTTTCCATCTGGTTGCTTAAAATACTGCCTCTTCCTAAAACTTAAAATAAAATGAGCTTCTTGACACATGTTTACACTACTATGGTGCAAATGGAAAAGAACACAGGTGTAATATGTGATGGAAAGGACAGATTTTTTTCATTTCTTCTGGAGTCTCACCTCTCCTACAAAGGTTCCGCTTTCCTCCGTGTGTATCTGGAGTAGAAACAAGAACATCCTTGAATACTGTTTGTGTAGGTCAAAATTATATATACATGTATGTAATTATATGTATATATATTTACATATATTTAAGTGTCAAAGACTATTAATGGAGTGACAATAGCTTTCTACTGAGAACTTTATAATTATATGTGTAAATTATATATATAATTTATGTATATGTATAATATATGTAATTTATACATATAATTATACATTTATATATATTTAAGAGTCAAAGCCTGTTAATGGAGTGACAATAGGTTTCTATTGAAAGCTTGATAATTATATGTATAAATTATACATATAATTTATATATAAAATTGTATAATTTAAACATGTGTGTAAATTATATATATAATTTATATATATTATATATTTATATTATATACACACACACACCAAGGTAAAATTCTTGAACTTGGAATTCTCATCTATACAGAAAACCTAGCACGGGTTGGACAGATATCAACTTTATAATTATATGTATAAATTATATATATAATTATATGTGTGTGTGTGTGTGTATTGCATTCTTCCAAGTTATAAATCCTTCTTGAGACACCTCGGGGTCTCACCAAAACGTAAAACTGTGTTACAAGTTTGAAATGACTCATTTTTTGGTATCCGTGGCAGGGAACTGCTTTTCTAACCTTAATGGGATTTCAAATTGACATTGACATTTTAGTAAATCAGAATTAGCTTTTTCTTTTTAGGCTCCCATGTCTTATGTAAATGGCTGGGCTGACTTTTATGGAATTGAATATTCCAGAAAATGTCATGGAGCCTAATATAAAACAAGTTAACATTCTCATTTTTAGATCTTAAAGGGATCTGGTGTTAAAATATAGATTTTGGTATCCATCCAACCTGTGCTAGGTTTTCTGTGTAGATGGAGAATTCCAAACTCAAGGATTTTAGCATGGTGCATGAAAGCATGGGTATCCCTATTGAAGGTGAAATTGAAATTCTGAGAGAATTATTATAATGTGCTTAGCTGAGAGTCAGACTGTTAATGGGGTGACAATAGGTTTCTACTGAGAGCTTCCCAATCTTTTCATTCTCATCATCATTACAAGCCTAGGGAAATATCTGTTAAATTACAAAGCCATCATGTCATTACAAAACTCATTGTTCAAAATTTCAACCTATTTCCATGAAGGAGGATCTTCAACTTTATTATACCATTGTTTACAATAAAATTTCCTAGCCTGGGGTCTGAGATGTATTATTAATGTGAATACTTTAAGTTAGGTTAAGAAGAAAAGAATTGAGCAAACAATGTTCTAAATTATGGAAAACACCGCAGAGTGGTGTAACATTCCCAAACTTGATTGACCAATACCTTGGGTAGGAACTAATGGTTGGCTGTGTATGTTTAGTATTGCTATAAGGGTATACTTGAGGCCAGGTAATTTATAAAGAAAATGGTTATTTGTTTACTTATTCTGAGGGCTGTTAAGTTCAAATTTGAGCATCTAATTGTTTTTTTTTTTTTATTCTTCTTTAGAGACACAGTCTCACTTTATCACCCTCAGTAGAGTGCTGTGGCATCACAGCTCACAGCAACCTCCAACTCCTGGGCTTAGGCGATTCTCTTGCCTCAGCCTCCCGAGTAGCTGGGAATACAGGTGCTCGCCACGACGCCCGGCTATTTTTCTGTTTTTGCAGTTCGGCCCAGGCCAAGTTTGAACCCACCACCTTTGGTATATGGGGCTGGCGCCCTACTGGATGAGCCACAGGTGCTGCCCTGGGCATCTAATTCTGTTATGAGGTTCAAGGTTCTACCCGTGGGGAAGGCAGAGAAGACTTCATGTACAGAACTCAAATAGCAGAAGAAGGAGAGAGAGATGGAGGGAGAGAGAGCTGGCGAAAGTGAGGGAGAGAGAAACAGAAGTTGGGGGAGAGAGAGAGAAGGGTAGGTTGCCAGATAATTTTAACAACTAGCTCTTGGGACCTAATTGAGAGAGAACTCACTTATTACCATGAGGCCGGCACCAAGCCTTTCATGAGGGTTCCACCCCAGGACCCAAAAGTTTCCCACTAAGTTCACTTTTTACATTGGGATCAAATTTTCAGCATGTGTTTTGAGGGACAAACCTCCAAATTATAGCAGATGGCAACCTGGCTGGGGAAGATAAGAAATTACATTCCATAATTTAAAAATACATGAACATCCACCTGCTGTCCTAAAATTGTCTACTTTCACGTCCTGTTATTTTTGTTGGAATTTGCCCCCATGGCACTGTGATTTGGGGTTAAAGAATCATGCTTATAAGCAAGCTATTTCCTAATGTGCTAGCCAGAAAACGTAGTTAAATATTCATCTTGCCCACAGTGGATGGTACTTTCTATGATGTGTTCCAGACGGCACAGTAATAAACACAAATTCTTCTTTATTCTAAATCAAAATAGGGCACTTGTTGGCTTTCCTGTAGCTCTTTATTTCTGGCTTCCACTGCAGAATTTTTTAACTAATGTTCTTCAAAATATCGCCTCAAAATATATTTATTTCTTAACATGTTTCAAAACGACAGGCAAGGACAACATGATGTTTTCTGCATATTTTCTCGAAGTCTTTCTTGAATCATATACAATTATTTTACGGCTATCCCACACACCCACACACTTGCCTATATCTGTACACCTGTTTCTTTTTAGTGTTTTTCACAAAATTAGACTATTCTGAAGTTTCTTCTGTTCACTAAATTCTATGCTTAGTATGGAAGTTACCTAAAGTTAATAGTTTTTAAACAATTGTGTAAAGTTCAACATAATCGATGTGCCATGATTGATTAAACTGCCTTACAGTTTGGGGACATTTATGAACAGCATGGCACTGAAAAAGTCTCACTTTTTATTTATTTATTTGTTTGTTTGTTTGTTTTCTGCAGTTTGTGATAATTCTAAAAGTAATGCCAAAGTGTGCATGAAGGAATCCTATCCCAATCTCAGAAGCTCGTTACAATGCATTGGACAAATTCTCTGGTCTCTACAATTTCACTGATAAACTGTCTCCTGATTGGGCGGCGCCTGTGGCTCAAAGGAGTAGGGCGCTGGACCCATATACTGGAGGTTGCGGGTTCAAACCCAGCTCCGGCCAAAAAAAAAAATGTAAAAATTTCTATTGATCTTTTCAGGCAAGGTTGGTGGTGCCCTGGTGTAGAAATGTAAGTCACAGCAAAACAAAAGCAAACAACATCACCACCAGGAAATCAACAGAACATTCCTTGAGAGTTTTGAGTGTTTTAAAAATGTTTCAAAATTAGGTCTGGAAGCAGGACCCAGCTGTTCTGTCCACACTCTGAGAAGGGTGTGCAAGGTGGATGGATATGGATTCTCAGTTGGAAGGGAAGGACGGGCGGCACCTGTGGTGCAGTGGGTAGGGCGCCGGCCCCATATACCAAGGGTGGCAGGTTCAAACCCGGCCTTGGCCGAACTGCAACAAAAAAATAGCCAGGCCTTGTAGTGGGCGCCTGTGGTCCCAGCTGCTCGGGAGGCTGACAGAAGAGAATCGCCTAAGCCCAGGAGCTGGAGGTTGCTGTGAGCCATGAAGCCATGGCACTCTACCAAGGGCAACAAAGTGAGACTCTGTCTCTAAAAAAAAAACGAAAGAAAAGAAAGGGAAGGCCAGCTTGGAAAACAGAATCGGCTTCGCGATACAGTAGTGAGTGTCTGCTCATCAGTTTCAGGGCGATCCAGTTGTTTTAAAGTTGAGTGCACATTTTAAGAACGGTCTGCCAGCCCACCTCAGACAATCTACAGCTTCGTTCTTTCATGGCTCACATCTTAATCCACAAAGCATCTTGTCAGCAGCTAGTCAGAAATGCAATTCAGTCATGAGAAGAATTGCTAATTATGTCGCGATGGACATTAGCGTGGGCTTTCAATCGTCCATACAATCCAGGATATCCACTCTTTTCAGAGTGGCTGAAACATTTTAGAGAAAAATCTGCAAACTTGCACTGTCAAGGTATCAATATTTGCAGCTGTCTACACTTTTCACCTGCTCCGGTAAAGCTGGCTTGCTGTCTGCTGGTGCTATGCCCCGCCATTGACTAAGGAAAATTTCTTTTTTTTTTTTTTTTTAATAATTTTATTCAATCATAATTGTGTACATTGGTGCAATCATAGGGCAGAATGTGCTTCATATACAATCAGAAACATTTTGATCGTATTGTGAGAGATAGCCTTCATAGCATTTTCTTAATCGCTATATAAAGACATTGATACTGTACATTTAATAAGTTTCACCAGTACCCTACTAAGATGCACCGCAGGTGTGATCCCACCAATTGCCCTCCCTCCACCCATCCTCCCCCCTCCCCTCCCCTCCCTTTCCCTTTTCCCTGTATTCTTGTGCTATAATTGGGTTTTAGCCTTCATATGAAAGCTATAAATTAGCTCTATATTAGGGCT
>CAUYRH010096652.1:0-22098 GCA_963574655.1 Perodicticus potto
TTCTCACAAAGTAATGAGAAAGTCTCTTGAATGTTATCGCAATCAGGTTGATGAAAATATCTCTGATTGTATCTGAAGCCTGTACACTGTACCCCATGATTGAATTATTGTACACAGCTATGATTCAATAAAAAAAAAAAAGCTGTAAAATTGTGAAAGATGTAAAAAATATTAAAAAAAAAATATGTGGATCACTATGAAAGTTCTGAGACAGACTGTGTTATGGTCCATTATTTCACTTCCAAGAAACACAGTCAACAGCATCCTTTCTGATTCATGTGTGGAAGTTTCAACTTGCTAGGTTTATGGGTGTTGCAGGAAGGCTTTCATTTGTTTCCATCCATGTGGATTTTACATTCTTTTGATTTTTGTTTATCTCAAAACTTTCACAATGACTCACATACTATTTAGATCTTGCAACATGTGCATGGTTTAAAGGAAAACAAACCTACTAAAAATGTCAGTGATATTGAAAAATGCTTTAAAACAATTTGGATGGGCAAGAAGAAAAAGACAGGCGTTCACTAGAAAGAAATATAAAACAAAAGTGAATCCCAGACCACTTAAAAGCCACTACAGGGGAATTTCAGTTGCCACCAGTGCAGCCCAGAGTGCTGAGAAGACACGCACGCCAAATGGGAGTTCTGGCAGGAGGTCGTGCAGGGAAAGGGATCTCCTTGGCGTCAGACCCAGGGATTCTCCTCCAACACTCCTCAGCAGAAGCAGGACCACAGCCAAGGGAACCCTCCACATTTTGAAGTGGTTACAAGAACTCTAAAGAAAAATCCTCAGTGGAGTGTTCAGCCCCAAGGGAAACGACCACAGGCTTTTCACCCAAGTTCTCCACTTCCCCCCTTGCCCAGTACAGGAAGTTGGCCTGGACGGGAAACCCCCTGAGAACCACAGAGACAGACCAAGACCAAGGTGTTATTTCACTTTCCTCTGATGGGAGGAACAGTCAGATCTCCTCTGAACAGAGAATAAACCTTAAAATAGGAAAAATAAATCAAATGGTAGGAGATAATTTAATAGAGGGCCACAAAGCCCCCACCTGGCGCTGCAGCACAGCAGGCAGCCTCCTAAGCCAAGAGCACTCGCAAAGGTGAGCCAAATAGGGGGTTCCCGGGAGCCAGAGAAACTGATAGCTGGCAAGACAACGGATGGCTCCCATAAGTCAACTGGGACAAGAAGGAATCATCCCTCCTCAAGAGAAGCCCTGCACGTCCCTCCAACTTGGAATTCTCCCCCCAGTCCTCGTTAAGTCCAGAGTCTTCCCTCAGTCGCTAAGGTCCTCCTCTACAAAGCCTCACCTGGCCACCCCACTTCACAGTTCTTTGGATTTCTCTTTGGATTTCTGCCTGAATTCCTACACCATGAATGCCTGTGACACACAATATAATTTAACGCTCTTGTGGGCCTGGCGTAGAAAGGGCATTAGCTGTGTGAGTTACGAAGCCTGCGTCTGAGATCCAACTCAGCTACTTCCCTTCTTGACAGAGTCCTTTAACCTCGTCAAGCCTCAGTTTTCTCTGGAAAATGGGATCAAAGACAACCATCCCTGTCTTCACACAGGCTCCTGCTATGAGGATCCAATCACGTAAAAAGAATACAAGCTAGTAATTATTCCAACTACGTACATCCTGATCTTTTTGTAATGTCCTATACTCCTTTGTTAATGCCCAACTGGACCCACAGTGGCATTTCATAAATACCTAGTGGAGCTGCCATGTTCAAACAACCCTTTTAAAGCCCTATCATTCTGACACACGAGTAAAGACAGCCTTCCAAATTTCATGAGAAAATAAACCTTTATTTCTCAAGCAAGTTTCGAAGTTTGAAAATAAAGGCACGCGGTTTGGTGCCCATAGCACAGTGGTTACGGTGCCAACCACCTACACCGAGGCTGCTGGGTTCGAACCTGGCCCGGGCCAGCTATACAATAATGACAACTGCAACAAAAAATAACCGGGCACTGTGGCAGGAGCTTATGGTCCCAGCTACTTGGGAGGCTGAGGCAAGAGAATCGCTTATGCCCAAGAGTTTGAGGTTGCTGTGAGCTGTGATGCCGTAGCACTCTACTGAGGCAAACATGGAGAGATTTTGTCTCAAAAAAAAAAAAAAAAGAAAAAAGAAACAAAATAAAGGCTTGCATGCTGTTTTTCTACAGCTGATGCTGAAGCTGTGCAAATGGGGAAAAAGCTAATTGCTATGAAAGTGAACTGCTGGACAGCTAGTCGGTATTTTCAAGACCACTGTTAAAAGGTAGAAACTTACTCAGAGACCCTAGAGCCCAGCTACAGAGGGAAAGGTGAGAGTTCCTCTCCCAGGACTCACATACTCGATGCAGAATATACTGTGGTGATTTTGAAAAGGCAAAGTGCTTTCACATCCAGGCCCAGAAGACGGTATGTTAGCCTCAGCTCATAAAACAGCTACCATCATAACCTGGAAAACCTATCTGGAATCCATTATGGTGAGAATTTTAAAATTACAGAGCCTAAATTATTGGACTTATTTCTCAGAACTGGGAAGAAATAATGGAAGAGTAAAAACTGTATTAAATTCTTGATCCTGAAATATCACAAAGTTCACGAGATAGAAGAGGTGCTGAAACTCTCATTCAGTTGTGATTTTTAGAAATAAGTGAACTAAAGCTCATTGAGATCGTGACTGGTCTAAAATCTCATGTACAGCCAAGAGCTGACCCTGAGGTTAGACTGAGAGGCAAGATGCTGTTCTGGTCTCTCTCACTACAAAATATTCAAGGGCCTCACAGATTTGAAAACGTATGAAAGAAGGTCTAAAAAATCTTTTTAAAAAACAGTGGTGTCCATAAGGATAAAAGGCAGGAATGACAATATGTATTCATTACAAATTCTAAACTTAGTGGAATTTTCTGTCTTCTACTTAGTAAAACATAAATCTGCTAAATTAAACTTGGCTCCCATTTTTTAAATAGATATTTTAGTCTTTAATATTATAAAAGCCATCAGATAATATGCCATGATACTGTATAAACTATTTATAGTTAATTATCAAAGCCAGGCAAATCTCCAAAACAGAAAAATAAAGTAATTATTCTGGTAGTGAAAACATTAACTAAGCAAAATCACAAAAGAAATCATTTATAAATATTTGTTTATCCTTACTCAAAAAGAATCTATTGTGTTGCTATCTGACATTGTCTAAAAGTAACAGAGTGTTATATTCACAAAAATCTACCGTATGAATTACAAACTGAATACAAGTTTAAGAAGCAAGATATAGGGTGGCGCCTGTGGCTCAAAGGAGTAGGGCACCAGCCCCATATACCAGAGGTGATGGGTTCAAACCTGGCCCTGGCCAAAAGTTGCAAAAAAAAAAAAAAAGAAACAAGATACAACAAAATGCATCATACAATTGAGACACGGAGCAACTGCTCAGAAAATCCAAGTTCAAACATGTATTCCAACCCTGGTACCTCTATCATGACATAAAATCTAATTCATACACTTATGCCATTTTTCCCCCCAAAGTACTGTCAAGTATGTGGAAGACAAAGCAATAAACAAAACTGTAAGAAATTATTATGCTGAATGTAATGAACTCTTTCCTTGAAGATTCAATAGACTTTTAAAATGAGTGCCATAAAATTAAGAATTGAATTCTTATCTTTCTAGGATGCGATGAACCCAAGATTGAACACACAAGCTGGCAGGGTGGGTTCTAGATGTTTCTAAATGCTGGTATTACAAATCAAAGTAGGAAGTAGTACATGTATAATTGGTCTTATAAACACAGAGTGAATTAAACTTTCCACTTCACATATCAAACTCCAAAGACAAAAGCAAAAGTAACATAGAGTATATACATGATTTTACTCTAAGAGCTTATAATCAACTTAACACACAATCAAAATTTGGTGGGCATGCAGCATTTAGCTCAAACTTTATAACCCCAAACTGTGGATTTTCAGTATTTTCTAATTTCTCTGATAAATACTTATGTGTGTTTAGAAGAGGAAAAGGGTTGTTCAAGAAGAATACAAGTCACAAGTTAACACTAGTTTATTATGAAACATACTAACTGCCTTTTCGAGAAAAGCTTCAAATTCAGATAAAGTCTTTACATCTACTATAACTTTCCATAAAAGTTAATAATAACCTAATTGACCTTTTAGGGCAATGCAGCCCACTGAAATACTCTTGACAGATATGTATTTAATTCTTCCCTAACTTAATTTGGAAAGCTCCTGAATGTTTTTCTTCAAACCAATCTAATAAGCTATAGATTATTTTTTATGTAGCATCTGAAGAGTTAAGTTAAACAGGCAAAGTTCATAAAATTATATATATTTGAAAAACAAAAATGGTTTAATAGTTTCAGCTGAAGGACCTATGCATTTATTTCAATCTACAGTTGAATAAATTTTAGAAGATTACTTTTGATGCCTTAACCTTTAAATTGTCCTTTATTTTAAATCGCTATTACATGCAGTGCTCACAATTCTGCAGTCCAACTCTGAGCAAATAAAATCATCCCTTCTGAAAAAGTCCCTTCAGCTAGGTGTGTGCTGACCCACTTTGCTTAGACAGGAGAAGGGCTGGCTGAAGTCTACATATTTGCCCTTTTGTACACGTGGGCTGTCAGAAGAGCCTCATTTATTGATATTGTCTGGTTTCTTCCACAATTTGTTTATCTAATAAACTTAGATTTCACAATATCTGAGATATATTCCTTCTCTGCAGCTGCCCTATGGTAAAGTACCCAATTGATATCTCTTTTTATGCCCCCCACCCCAGAATGACCCAATTCAATGCCATAGGCTTCGATGTTCCAGAAGGGAAGAGATAATTTCTGGCAGACAAAATAGATAATACATAATGACAAGAAGCCAGCCAGGTCAACCGCATACCACATACCACGGTTCTAGGGTGTTCTCTACCCTAGGAATAGAAAGGGTTTTATTCCTTTAACACAGAATCCTATCACCAGAAAGATCACCTAATTTTGCCTCCCCTGCCCTGCGCCTCCATTTGAGTCATTTCATGATGGAATATTTGCAAATATTTAGTGATCAGAAAAAAATTCAAATAATCATTTATTATGGCAAAAAATTAGAAATAATCTAAAAGTTCTACAGTGGAAATTAATTAAATGTTACAAACATAGTACTAACCTTCCACTAACAATTGTACAGTATTTCTGTTTCTATATCTGTAGTGATATTTATATTTATAGTTTTGTCATGTGAGTAAACAGTTTACCAAATAGAATGTTATAATTTTTGTAAACACATGTGTCACAAATATCCACGGGAAAAAAAGAGCTAGAAGGTGTGCATTCTTTCATAGGTTTTACCTCTGGGTAACAGAATGGTATTAACTTCTGCTTCATTATTTTCAGTGTTTTCTGATTTCACTGATAAACATACACATGCACGTAGCACTTATGTTTAGAAGGGGGAAAAGCTGTTTTTATTTCAATTATATGCTATGTTTTCAAACATGTAGAATTACGTTGTAAAATTAAAAATAGATGCTACCTCTATTAATTTTGTTTAAAAATAGGAAAGGAGCTTATTTCTCTAAATCAGTGGTTCTCAACCTGTGGGTCGTGACCCACAGGAACTGTATTAAAGGGTCGCGGCATTAGGAAGGTCGAGAACCACTGCTCTAAATAATTGGAACCTCTGCTCTCTGTGTATAATTAGGTTCTCAAATTCTTCATATTTCCAAAACAAAATGGTCCAGGAAAGTGAGCCAAACCGCCAATAAAGATGAGGCTGAAATTCCAATCTCAGATATTTCCCATCACTTCAGAGAGAAAATAAGAATAAACCACCAGAATTACAACTGTTCTAGCAGCTAGATTTTCTTCAATATCCTTCCACGTGAGCTATTGCAAAATAGAAAAGATTATGTGAAAACGTTGCCTGCTGCCATAGGAAAACTGCATAGCTCTACTGACAACTAATCACTATTGTTTTCCCAGAGGAATTCATTCTTAGAACTCAAATACCCAAAACTCCAAAGATAATCTATTCCTCCCCAACTGATGAACTGCCTAAGTCTAAATCAGTAAGGAGGCTATTTTAATATTTGCCTAGTTAATCTGTGGGACCTGGACCTGGATTCACTGTAGCAGCACTCAAGAATGTAACACAAAATCCGCGTTTCCAAATTCCATTAGCTCTCACGTGAGCTGATGTGCGAGCTGATGTGTACAGTGCTGATTTCATCTGCCCAGCTATGACCGGCTTTCCATTTCTATCGCACAACACTTCATTCCCGTCCTTCCATTCTCCCCATTATTCTTTAAAGTGGGAGCCCAAATCTTTCTGATTTACTGCTCATTTAGCTGGAGTAAAAATATTAGTGTATCTTGGACTTCATCATAAAAGTAAAGTAGGGCTGTAAAAAAAGATAGCTTAGAAAAGGATCGGCCCATGATTTACTATAGCGTCTTTTGTCTTTAAGAAACTTCAATGTGGTATAAGCCACATTGGCAGTGCCCACTCTATTCACTCAAGGGACTAGGCTAAGTGCAGGGTGGCAACTGGAGGTAGGGGATGGCAGCAGAGCCACAGTCATCTTGTCCCTCCATTCCTTGGTCCTTCCTTACTCATCTCTCTCCTCATACCCCCAGGAGAGGGAGGTATAAATTTAAAAGCTGCCCCAGGAAGTCATTCCCCCAGGCCCTCAACTTCAGATGCCTTCAGTGCCCAAGCACATAAAGTCAACCTGGGTCACAGAGAGCATCAAACGGCAAGGTGGCAAACAGGATAGGGGAATCCAAACCCAAGGCAGTCACAGTTCAATTTTCTAAAATGGCAAAACCAAACAAACAAGAAAATGCAAGGTTAATCTGGCCCATGGGATTGCCTCTTTGCAACACACTCATTCTCTCAGTCCACCATGAATTTCTAGAGACCCTGCCTCGAAGAGTCTCTCAAACCTATTTCCCTTTTCCTATCCCCATTTGCTTTTGCCTTAATTTCTGCCTCCAGCCTAGCTCAAGTGCAACCCTCTGCCACACTGCTTTCAGATGGTCTTGTTGGTACGTAGTCTGAACTCCTCACCTGGTGCTGACGGCCTTCGATGGCTTCCCACTGCTCTTGGGGTGCTTAGCTCCAAGGCCTTCCACAAGGCAGCCTGTTTCTTTACCCTTTCGAGCCTTCCCTTACAAGTTCTGGGCCTATGTTATTCCCACACACAGCAGTTACTGCATATACCTCACAAGTTGATATTCTACCCGGAATATTCTTGCTGCCTATACCCTCATTCCTTCAAGGTCGTCACCTTCTGAAAGCCTCGTCTAGTGGGCATTATAATCTCTAGAGCCTTAGAGATAGCCCAGTGATGTTTATTGAATGTATGAATAGATGAGAATACAAAGGAAACACCTATGGTTCTAGAACAGAGGCCAGGTGATGTGCATCTCATTTGTACGTTAAGTGTATAAAAATCTACAAAAAATATAAAAGCCGAAATTTTAGTACCCAAGTATCAGTTTCAAAATGAAGAAAAGAAACTTCTCATGTATCAAAAGAAGAGTAATCTCAAAGCCTGAGTGAAAAGACACAGGGGCGCCAGACTTGGACTCTCCTTTCTTGGGGCTACATAGGGTCTTAAGATTCTAGCCAGAGCAGGGATGGGAACTGAGACCTTTAATAAAGCAAAGATCACTGTAAGACCAGAAAAATCAGACCCATGCAATTGGCACACAATGATAAAGAATCCAAATTTATATACCTGTGTGGTGTGAGAGTACCCAACTAAGACATAAGTGGAAATGCAAAAGAGAAATAATTGCAAAACAGCTCCTTAGAGACCCCTCAACAAACAACAGTTCACAGGACTCCCCTGAAAAAAGTAATACTGCTGAGGATAAGTAAATAATTAGAAATTAAAAAATAACATGAAGAACTGATCAACCACATGGCAGGTGGCAAATAGGAAGTTTATTTACCAAACCATGAATCTAAGAAAATAAAACAGGTTTAAAGAGCCTGACGTGAGCAAACTAAAGAGGTGACAGGAAGAACTGAAACCTTAATGAAATAATAAGACATAATTTTTAAAAAGAAAAAGGTATGTTTGAAGAAAGTATAGGCAAATGTTAGGTTCACTCCTCTGTGACGCTCTGGTACCTCAGGAGGAAAGGGGAAGAGAGCAAAAGGTTAAAAGCAGGTCGAAAGAGGAAGAGAAATCAGCAAAAATATGAAGTATGTAAATAGAAAGACAATTGAGAAGTTTTTCAAACCTCCAACATTTCAAACAATTCTTCTTTTGGGGGGCAAAAATGAGAACAGAAAACAGAATTCAGTCAATTAAAAGATTAATTAAAAAAAAAAAAGGTGAACCAGATTTCAAAAAGATACCTAATAAACACATATACATTCCTTCTGTTTGCTTCCCCAATTCCTCTGAAATGGTAATAGAGGGATTAAAAACAAAACAAAATGGGGTAAAGAAAGCAAAAAAGACAAAGAGAACAGAAGAACAGGAGAGAAAACAGCAACACAATTTAGGAAGATGGGAAGCAGGTGAATTAGTGGAGACGGATCCACCAGGCCTAAGACAAGAGAGCCCTAAGCCAGCAAAGGGGAAAGAGATAGGAAGCAATCAGAAATATATAACAGAAGCCTTAAAAGTATGAGGAATTGGTAGCATCAAGTACCTTGGAAATGGCTGTGAAAGTGTAGCTAGAAACAGAAAGATTGATGGAAAGACCACTTAAGAAGTTCCTCTCGATCCTCACTTTGCACAGCTGAGCAACTGACCCCTACGCTGAAGACTGGAAGTTTGTTTTCAGGAAAGGAGGAATGGAGAACCCTTTAGACAGTAGACACTGAACTCAGATAAAAGCAGGGGTACTACACTGAAAATGAGAGATTAAGTAAAAATTGCAAACAGATTAAATAGGATATGCCCTCATCCTTTACTTCTTTAGGCCTCCAAAGTAACTCCAGGTAAACGATCAGATAATTTTGTTTCTGGAAACTTCAAACGTTTTCAGACAAAAAGACAAGGACACTGATTACCTTGCACTGAAACCCATATAAACAAGTTTCTCTCGTTTTTTGCAAAGAGCTTCCAAAAGCTTTATTAGTGCCTATTTGAAAGTATGAATGTGAAAGTATGAATAGACAACTGAAAAGAAAAAGACTAGACTAGACATTTGAAGAAACTTTCTAATAAACATAAAAGCCAGAGATAAAGAAAAATAAGAAAAATGTGGAGGAAAGGAACAGACTAAGTAGGGAAATGATAATGTTGAGAAAAACTAATATTCTCAGAGGTAAGGTATCCAAGAACAAGATGGTACCCCCCCCAAAAAAAAGATAAGGGAGAGAGAATTTTAAGAAGAGACCACCTAGAAATTTATAGCAAATATGAAAACTTCAACAGAAACAAGAGAAAAAAAAGTTGAAAAAAATCTCAGACATAGCACAAAAAGAACATGGAAAACTAAGAGAAGAGAGTAATAAAAAAGAGTAATCTAGGAAGTTCAATATCTAAATAGTAAGAGCTGAAGAAACTACAAAAAAGTTAAAGGTTTTAAAATCTTTAAAATCTAAAAATAATCAAAAAAATCATTTAAAAAATCTTATCAGAATTAAAAGGAACATGAATTGCCAGAATGATAGGGTTCATTAAGTGTCCAAAAACAATGACTGAAAACATAAAATACTTAGTTCTGTTATTATTAGATATTAATTAATTATTTTAAAGAGAAAAAGAATAAAATGACCTTGAAAATTGTTCCAGGCCCCATCTGGCTTCTCATCACCCTGGCTGTGTTTCCCTCCGTCTCCCCTCACCAGCCTCCAGGATCCATCCCTGACTGTCTTTACTGGACTTTCTGCCCCTAAGGAGAACAACCACTGGGGACTGACAGCACAAAGACAGTGCTCTTGACAGCTAAAAGTAGAATTCTGATTGTGCTTTCAATCATAACCTTGTAATAGGCAGTATGCCCTTTTAATAGCATAGAAACAAATGAGAATACCATGAAATTTATATATAGGAACAATTTCCTCCAGATTTTCTAAGGCAGCTCATATTTTAAATATACTTTTCCTTTGTCTCATATAGTATGAAAATGTCCTACAAGATTTAGTATTTCAGTTTCTTTCTTTTTTATACAGCTCTTTTTATTTTCTGAATAAAACTCCTTTATCATACATCTGGGTTTTTAAAAATTTTCTCCCAGTGTGATGGGCCTTTTCATTTCATTTCTTTCTTGACTTTTTTTCTTGAGGGTACATATTAACCCATAATATGAGGGTACATATGATTAGGTTTTATTGTTTGTAAGGTCTACTTATAGTTGAACCTTCCCCTAGGAAGAGTGCCATATATCCCTGCATTGTACCTGATTGGCAGAAACTAATCAAGTCCCCTCCTCCCTTCTTGAATTTAACTGTTATTCTCTCATGTGGGCCTGTAGTGGTTGGTCTACTATTTTCAGATCAGTACTAAGTACATGGGATGCTTGCTTTTCTGTTCTCAGGAAAATGTGCTCCAAATCCATCCAGGTCTCCATCTTTTCTATGGGTGAACAGTATTCCATGGTATACACATGCTACAGTTATCCATTCGTGGGTTGATGGAGAATTTGGTTTTTTTGCACATCTTTGCAATTATGAGTTGAGCTGCTATAAACATTTTGAATGCAAATGACTTTATGGTAAAAAGACTTTTTTCTTCTGGGAAAATACCTACTAATGGGATTCTGGGGTCAAATGGGAGCTCTAATTTTAGTTCTTTGAGAATTCTCCATACTTCTTTCCCAAAAAGTTGTAGTAATTTGCAATCCCACCAACAATGCATCAGAGTACCCACCTCTCAGCACCTACACCAAGATCTGCAGCTTTGGGACCTTGCTATGTGGGTTATTATCATTGGTGTTAGGTGACATGTCAAGGTGGTTTTGATTTGCATTTTTCTAATGATTAAGGACAACGATCATTTTTTCATGTGTTTGTAGGCCATTCTTCTGTATTCTTGGGAAAAGGTTCTGTTTATGTTGTCTGCTCATTGATTAAGCTGTTTGCTCTTTTCTTGTTGATTTACTTGAGTTCTTTGTATATTCTGGGCACTAATCCTTTGTCCAATTTGTAACATGTGATTATCCTCTCTCATTCTGAAGGCTGTCTATTCACTTTGTTGATTTGTCCTTGACTGTGCAGAAGCTTTTTAACTTGATCAGGTCCCATTTATCACCAACAACCAAATCAAAGACACAATACCCTTCAAAGAAAATGAAAAACCTTGAAATACACTTAACAAAGGAGGTATAGGTTCTCTATAGAGAGAACTATCAATCTCTGAGAAAAGAAACAGCAGATGTTAACAAATGGAAGAACATACCATGTTCATGGCTGGGAAGAATCAATATTATTAAAATGTTAATACTCCTCAAAATGATCTACAGAGTTAATATAGCTCACTTAAAACACCAGCATATCATACTTTGAAGAACTTGAAAAAACAGTTCTTCAATTTGTATGGAACCAGAAAAAACCCTGAAGAGCCAACGCAATTCTACGAAATAAAAACAAACCTGGAGGTGTCACATTACCGGACTTCAGGTTAAGCTATGAGTCTACAGTGATCAAAATAGCATGATATTGGCAGTAAAATAGAGACACAGACCTATGGAATGTAATAGAGAATTTATAATGAAACCAGTCTCACATCACCATCTAATCTTCAACAAACCAACCAAAAGCATGTACTGGGGAAAAGAATCCCTATTTAATAAATGGTGCCTGGAAAACTAGATAACCACATTTAAAAGACTGAAACTGGACCCATCCCACCACTTACAAAAATTAACTTACACTAGACAAAAGTTTTAATCTAAGACATGAAATGATAAAAACTCTAAAAGAAAGTGTGAGAGAAAAAAACCTCTTAATAATATCAGCCATGGGAAAGAATTCATGGAGAAGACACCATTGGCAACTGCAACAACAATAATATTTCAGTTTCTAAATCACTTCTCTCCCAGAATGCTTGTGCTCTATGGTAGTTAAGAAATTCCTGGTTAGAAGTGTGCTGAGATTTTTACTCAGAAGCATGGCCACTTCTAATAATCTATGAACTTTGGAAGACTGATTAGGTCACCCAGTCACCATACCTGATGACGATAACCAAAAGAAACTAATTTAAAGAACACTTTCAGTGTTTTCATTGGAGACTGAGTAGTGTTGGTAACACACTAATAGCAGACTGAAGGAAAACAACACGATTTCTTGATTAGTATGTTTTTGTAAATCATATTTATACTGAAGTTAAGTTTTTATAGTCCAATGAGGATTAGAAATTCCATTAAGTGAGTAGACAAAGGTTTTCCATTTCACGGAGAAAAGTCTATCAGACTACCCTTATAAAAATAAATTTGACTCACTGTGGTAAGAAGAAACCTAATTTAAGAAACAGGACCTTGGGACTAACACCAAGTTTCAAACTTAGCAACAATGCACAGGCTAGATAGGAGAAATCAAGTTCTATTCTATCTTCTAAAATACATTTCTAGCAAGAGAAATTCAAAGTATTTTCAGACCAGAGAGCATGCAAAGGGATATATTCTAAATTGAAGGCAATTAAATGCATGTGCCTTGAGCAGCCTTGCCTCTGGAATCCTACAATGACTTCCCACTGTTCTTAAAATAAAATCCATACTCAATTATTACATGCCACACAAGACTCTTTTTGCCCTTATATGTATCAATGCACACTGCAGTTCCAATACCCTAGTCTACTTTTAGTTTCTACCCGCCTTGGGTCCTCTGAACATGCTGTCACCTCTACCTGGAAAACCTTTGCCCTATGCTTTACAATCCTGGCTTCCACTCAACTTTCAGACCTCTACTCCTGTGTTTCTCCTCTTCAAACAAGCCCTCTCTGATAATCCCTTTTGTCTCAGTCCATTTTGTGCTATTACAACAGGCCTGAAGGCAAGGAAGTCCCATACCAAGGTGCTGGCACCAGGCTTATGACACAGCAGAGAGCGGAGAGGGTGGAGGTGACTCACTCCTGTAACAATGGCATTAATCTATTCATAAGTGCCAAGTCCTCGTGACCTATTCTTCCTTTACAGGTAACACCTCTGAATACGGCTGCATTCAAGATTAACTTTCTAACACATGAATTTGAGGGACACACTCAAACCACAGCAGTCTTGTCTACATTGTCTTACTACAGAACGTCTTTATGCTCTAGTGGAATGAAAGCTCCGTAAGAGAAGGTCTCTTAGTTTTGTTTTTCATTACTGGATCTCTAGAAGCTGGCGCAGTGTCTATTACATAGTTGGGACTCAATAGAAATAGCTGCTCCATGAATGAAAAACATGAATACTAGAGGAAGAAGGGGGTCAACTGCATTTGATCCAAAGAACATGTCTTAATTCTAGATTCTTCACAATGTGCGACTGGCCAGATTATCCTCTTTAAAACACGCTCTTCCCTATTCATAAAAACCCATAAACTATTTAGAGATTTCATCAAAAGAAAACTATTTTTTTTTAAATAAGGGATCTCTTAGAAAACATAGGTAGGATTTTCAAATGGGAAACTGTACTTCCTTTAATCATACCATTTCTTCTTAAATTTGCTTTATTAGGAAAAAAAACACAATGAGACCTACAGGCCTCAATAAAGATATAATTCTTAAATATATAAAGAAAATAAGCCATTCAATTGTTATACCTAAGGAGATTCAAGAGAGATTTCCAATTTTTTATTCTTTGCTATAAGCAAACTCAAAATTGAAAGTCAGTGCTGTTATGAGAAAATGAAAAACATCCAAACAAAATTTATTTCATACTTGCACAATAAAGAAAAGAAAAATAGTTGAAGCTTTGTTTCTTCAAATAGTCTCCACAGTCATCTTCCACCTAAAGTTAAGCCATCATGCTTTTGAAATCTACCAAAATTTCTACATCTTTTATAGACGGATGAATTGTTCCTTAACGGGACCTTACAGGTGTTTAACAACAGATTCCAAAAGCATGATAAGTTTTCTACACCCTTTATGGGTGAGTTGTTAATTTGCATCAGTGATGGAAACCCTGGTAGGAATAATAAGAGAATACACAGCTGACTAGCACAGTAACAAGATGGCAGATCCCCTAATTATTCCTCACCTAACAGGTCCCAGACACTAAAATAGAACTGCAGGTGTCACTGTTTTAAGTTGCCTGTTTTATGTCCAGATCATGTAAAGTTCGATGTTTTCAGAGTTTGGTATGCATTAACACCTTAAACCATCTGACGAAATGTCAGTCTACATGCCAATGACAGCATTATGTTATCATACCCTGAGAAGGTGGCTCGGCTCATTAAAAGCATTTCAAAATCTTGTCAAGTGATCTAAAGATATAAACTGTGAGATCAAACAATTTAACTTTCAAATGTCACAGGTTATTTCAGTATAAAAAAGAAACAAGGAACAAGGGAAAATATGGATTTAATTTGTAAAAGAACAGAACGTCAGTCATGACGATCAAAACTGGAAAATGACTAAGAACAGCAATTATGTACTACACCTGGAGGAAAAGAACCTCTCAGTGAGGGGGGTAAAATTCAGCACCTGGAAGTGCCCAACAGTGACTCTTCAAATTACATCTGGAAACTACCTTCTTCCCCTAAAGTAACAGTGGCAGTCTCATGGGTGTCTATTCCATATTTTGACCACGCTCTATTCCTATGATAGAGAAATTAAACTTCACATGTAATATAAAAATCGCATGACCTAAAGTAAGTTATGTTTTATAGAGCTAAGTATATATTATCTAGAGGTACTGTTCACAAAGGAACTTGATGATTAGCATTCAGAGAACAGATTATCAAAGCACGCTGGCAAAGGCTATAGCCACATCAGTTTCACTAAAGACACAGCTCAAATTTATCTTCTATTTATAAACCTAATGAGCTTTTCTCTTTGGTATAAAAAAACCTAGCATTAAGGAGCTAAGGACTGAAAACTATATATATAATTTATCTTTCTAGAAGCCAAATCACTGAATAAAAATAAAACCAAACATTTATTAAGCATGGACTAGGCATAAGCCTGGTCCTGAGCATTCGGTGAGCTACAAGGAAGCATACACCATGGTTCCTGCCGAACTAGACTGAAATATCCAAAACCAAATACCTGCTTTCTCCTCCAAACTGACGCCTCTTCCATGCCTTCTTCAGCTTAGTAAATTGCAGCTCCTCCCTGCCGTTTGCTCTAGCAATGACTGATGACCATATGTGCCAATGTTCTTTCCTGCTCCCCCCCCCCATCCAATCCAGCAGTCAATCCCGACAGCTTTACCTCCTAAACCAGCACCTCTAACACTGCTGCAGTCTGGGGTCTACCTGCTTCCACCTCTGCCCCCTCAAATCACTTCCATACTCAAAATCCTCTGTGTTAAACCTCCAAGTAAAACTCAAGCTCCTTCTTTCTAGGCCCCCCACAAGGTCCCACATGATGTGGCTCCTGCCACCCACCTACCCCGACGTCACCCTCTTCTACATTCTCAAACTCGCCCAGCCACGATCTCTCCCCACTTGCCTGTTCCCACACTGGCCACTTACTGTGTCTCTAACAGTGGTTAGAATAGTACAGTAGGCACCTTTGTACTTGTGGTTCCTTCTGGAATATTCATCCCCAAATATCCTCCCTTGCCTCCTTCAAGTCTCTATTCAAATATCCTTTATATCAGCAGAACCACCCCTGACCATGACCTTTCATACCATATATTTTACTTGTTTAGTGTCTTTTTTCACCTAGGGCAGGTTAAAAAAAAAAAAAAAGGTAATCTAGGACTGAGGACTGGGATAACAGAATTTATAGAACTAGGGACACAGGCAGTAAGAAATTCTAGGGCTGTGGTCAAGACAGTATTAGAAAACTATGACCATCAGTTGGGTAAGGAGGCCAGAGCACCCAGGCAGAAAGAAGCGAGACTGGTAACTCCCAGAACTGGAAAGAACAGGTTTGGTGGCTGTCCTGGGGGAATGGTGGAGATGACTGTAACAGAAGGGGGGAGGAGCACACAGGGTGGAGCTTAGAGACATCTGGCCAGAACAATCTTAAGAAATAAAAAGATGTAAGGGTGTGACTTGGTGCCTGTCTGCCTTGTCACAGAGCACTGAGCACAAGGATTTGCAAAATGGGTTATGGCTGAGGATACTGAAGGCATCAACAATGGCACAAAGAAAATATTTTTAAGAGTCAGGCACTGGCCAGGTGTGGTGGCTCATGCCTGTAATCCCAGCGATTTGGGAGGCCGAGGAAGGAGGATCACTGGGAGTTCAAGACTAGCCTGGGCAACATAATGAGAATCTGTCTCTACAAAAAAACATAACAATTAGCCAAGCATGGTAACGTGTACCTGTGGTCCTAGTTACTCTGGAGGCTGAGTCATGTGGATCCTTTGAGCCCAGGAATTACAAGTTAAAATGAACTATGGTTGTGCCACTGTACTGCAGCCTGGGTGAATAAGATTCTGTCTGAAAAAAAAAAGAAAGAAAGAAAAATAGGAAAGAGTCAAGCACTGCCTTGTATCAGTCTTGACCCATGATGGCTCAGCAGCTAGAGTAGATTCAAATAAAGAGGAGGGTGGGAGGGCTGTAACTGAACAGTTGGCCAATGCACCAATTTCTGCTTAGCTACAGCAGAGAGGGTGATGCCACTGGGGGAGAAATTAGTAGGGGATAAGCTATTCTGCAGAGCAGGTCACATCTCTCTGAAGATAGAAGAGGAGTTGAAGTGTATCAGACAGAGAAGGCCACGTTCTGGCGTAAGGTCTCACTGAAGTGAGAGATGGAGAGCAGAAGAGATGGCAGAGGGTGGGTCCCGGTGTGCCCAGATTATCTGATCACCTCAAAACAGCAAAGAAAGACTGAGCATGACATAAATATAAACTAACTCTTTTTGCCCTACTATATAATAGTTTTTCCTTACCAAATAAATTTTTTTTGGGGGGGAGGTGAACATCAGTCTTCATTTTTCTGGGGAAAATGTCCAAAAGTTCAATTCCTGGTGTGTATGGTAGCTGTATGTTTAGTAGTTCAGGAAACTGTCAAACTGCTTTCAAAAGTTGTTTGTACCATTTTACATTCCCATCAACAATTTTTTTTTTTTTTTAAAGAGACAGGTTCTCACTATGCTGCCCAGGCTGACCTAGAAATCGTGGGCTCAAGTGATCCTTCTGCCTCAGCCTCCCAAGTAACTAGGAATGTAAGTTGGTGCCACTTTGACTGTTTTTTGTTTGGTTGGTTTCTTCTTTTTTTAAAGAGCTCACAAATATTTCTGTATTTAATTTTTTAATTCAGTTGAAAGTCAGAAGTTTGGACTCATGCTTTTATTTCCCCCATTCAAAGGTGGATTTACTGGACAAAATCCAAGAAAATTCCAAATAAATTTGTCCTAAAAGGTGAAAGCACTTCCACATTGCAGGTAACAATGTACCCCATCCCTCTCTTCTGAGGGGGCTATTCGTGTGCTGAGTAGGGGAAAGGGAGGATAAACTAGAATGCACGTAAGACTATCAGCAAGACTTTGTTTTGGAGTGACCTACCTGTGGCCAATTCTTAAAGGTATGCCTTACTCTAGCTAACTTCTTCATAGTAGACGTCTCCTTACAATTATGAGCTAGAGAGTCCCTCAACCTACAGGCTGAGTTAGATAAGGCAATCAGTTCTCTGAAAAGATTCTTCCAAACTCTATGGATGAGGATTTTTTAAGATGGGTAGCTCCACAGAAATAGTTTCGGTGAAAAAAGGTTATTTACATCAGAGTGAACACAGGGTAAGACTAGGAAACGGAACAAAGTATCAGTTGAAGAACTTCTTGCACAGTGCCTTGGACTACTGCATATTTGGCTTGCTAACTGTCTTACTCCATTTAACGTGGCTATCACAGAATACTGGAGACTGGGTAATTTATAAAGAAAAAACACTTTATTTGGGCCCTGCTTCTGGAGTCTGGGAAGTTCAAGATTGGGCAGCTGCCTCTGGTTGGCCTCTGGTGAGCGCTTCAGCTGCATCGTAAAGGGCAGAAAGCATCCCGGGGAGAAAGAGTTCCTGAATGGGAACTAAATTGGCTTTTCTAACAGGCTCACTCTCATGATGACTAACACATTCTCATGATAACCCATTAATCCATGAACAGATTTGTGCATTCTTGAGGGCTGAGTCCTCCTGACCCATTCACTTCTTAAAGGTCCCACCTCTTAATATTGTTTCACTGAAGATTAAGTTTCAACATGAGTTTAGGAGGGACAAACATTCAAATGATGGCACTGAAGGAAGATGTTCTTAGCATGTCTTCTAATCTTTAGATGTACGCTTTTGTTACAGCAGCCACCTCCTTCTCGGCATGCTATATTCCACTTAGATGCAACTTGGACTCAGTTGAGCTGCCATGCATTAAGATTTGGGGGACCTTAAGTGTTTTAAGAACCACTCAAAGGTATATTCATATATTAATTTGAAATTTTTATTCAGAAGTATTCCATAACATGAAAATATACAATCAGACCTAAAACTTACAGCAAATTAATACAACACTTAACACATAGGTTCTCAATTTCCCATGGCTGCTGTACCTGTTAGGAAAGTTTGGCACTTGTCCCTGAGACTGTATCAGAAGAACAAGGACAAGTGGTTGAGGAAAAGAAAAGAGAAGTTTATTGATCTGCTGGCAAATGAGGATGGAGTCTCCTGTCTTAAAATGCCATCGTCCTCATCATAAGCAGAAATACAGAGCTTTTAAAGGGAAGGTTGTTAGCATTAGGGTACTGCTGTTCAAATGCAATTGACGGTTCTGGTAAAGCCTCTGCCCTCCCAACCTTGCCCAGACAATTGTGTTGAGCCATTTTCAGTCCCCTTTCCCTACTGGCCTGAGACAAGGTTTTAGGTTTTAGTTCTTTGAAAATGGTGAGGGGATTTTAAAGAGACAGAAAATATTTTTACCCTTCTTCAGGTGTTACCTCTGTTACATAACAAATAACCACAAACTGGGAAGCTTTAAACAACAGAAATTTATTATCACAGTCCAGAGGCCAGGAAGTCTGAAATCAAGGTATTGGGAGGGCCATACTCCTCTGGAGCAGTGTTTCTCAACCTTCCTAATGCCACAATGTGTTTTCATTTGTTAAAAGGGGGTCGGAATCCACAGGTTGAGAACCACTGCTCTGGGGGCTCTGGGGAAGAATCTGTTTCTGGCCTCTCAATCAGCTGGTGCCAATTGACATTCCTTGACATCCTTTGGCTTGTGGCCACTTCAGTCCAATCTCCCTCTGCCTTTGTCTTCACATTACCTTCTCCTCTGCAGGTCAAATCTCCTCTGCGCCCTCTGACAAGGACTCATATGACTGCCTTGGGAGCCTACCTGGACAATCCAGGATAGCTCCTCTTCTCAAGAGCCTTAGTCACATCCTTTACCTGAAATGTTTATTTCTCTACCATGATAGAAATATTTTTAATGATTTTGCTTCTACATCAAATTTTTTTGGCCAAAATTTCAAGACCAATGCATCTCCTTATAAAAGTGCAAATATTCATTTTTACATCATGTCATTTGCAGCTTTTACACCAGACTTTTTCCTGGACCTATTTTTCATACTTGATTTATGGAGCCACTCCCCTCTTTTTACTGACTCCTCTTCACATTTCTTTTTTAAGGCAAAACAAATAAAAAAAAATAATTTAAAACTAAAGGAACTCCAGAGAGAAATGAGACAAAGGATAGAAACAAAAAGACTAAACTCACTCGTGTTTTATTTCAATTTTAGGGCCTGTGACTAAGAATTTTGCCTTTAGTTACAATCTATGGCTCTAACCTGAAAAATGTACATTCTTCAACACAAACACGCAGATCATAAATAGAGATGGGGACAAATGAGTCTGAAATTCTGTCCAAGGCAGAGTTTTCTACTTCACAGCCAAACAGAGCAGTAAAATTTAAAATGTTTTAAGAACCTCTCAAAGGTATACTCACATACTAATTTATTCAGAGCGATTCCATACTTACATGAAAATATATAGCCAGACCTAAAACTTGCAGGAGATTAGTACAGCACTTAGCACAGAATAGGCTCTTATACAATATTTGTTGAATGAATAGTGACACAAATCATTAATAGTGTCTAGTAAATCTGGGCTCTGCCTCTGAATATATTAGTTCTTATCTAATAGTTATTACCCATTTTTGAGGAACAACATACCAGTTCTTATAAGGATGTCAGGATAACACATTAAACTTAGAGTTACTATATTATTTCCAAATAATTAGGGAGGATTTTTAGTTCCAAAATCCACATGCTATTGACACATGTATCCCTGACAATGAGAAATTCATAATCTCGAGAGAAAGGCAGGGAGAACACATCAAGGCAGAATACAGAGAATAAAATGGCAGAGAACCATGGAATAGCAAATAAGTACAAATAATATATACTCAGATTAAATAAAGGCAAAGATTAGTTAAGACTATTATTACCTTTATGTAGAAGGCCATGTGACATTATTTGTCAAAATCTATAACATTATTCATGTCCCAGAAATTCCATTTCTTGCTTACAGAAATGTTAAAAAGTGGGTCAAGATACATGTTCGAAATGTTCACTGCAGCCCTAGATGTGTATAAGAATTTCTATCCTTCATTATGGTTTAGTATATAAATATATGTTGTACCTTCTCAAAGACAATACCTCGCAGTCATGTCAAAGAATGAGATGTATCTATAGATAATCAAGGTGTCAGTGATATGGAAACAGGTAACATTTTCATTTTAAAATATATTTATCACATTTATGTGAACATATATTTTATTATGTCTTATATGTGCATATGTATATATAAGCATAAAAATCTAGAAACATACACAGACAGAAACTAGAGGGGAACCGGAATAGAAAATTGGAGATGGGAAGGAAATTGCGCTTGTTTATAAATGATTCACACATAATAGTTGTGTATCATTCTATGCTTTCAAAAAGGTAAAGATTAGAGAAAAAGCAGGAAAAAAGGAGAAAGAGAAGAGGAAAAAGGAGAAAAATTATCTAAGAATTCTCAAGTCCAGAGCTATATAGGTTTTCAGAAATATAAATGAACATTAGGAAACAGCCACCAAGGTCAGGCACTCATGGAACACACCCCTTCTCACAGCCCTATCTTCTTGAGATTTCCATTCCCCTCTCTCTTGTAAAGCCTAGGTTGCTTTAGACTTGCCCCGACCTTGCTGGCTGAGGCAGTTCTGGCAAGAACAACAAGAAAGAAAAACAGGAGAGTAGCAGGATCTGGAGAGCAGCTCCCCCTCCTTTCCTCCTAAGCCCCCTGCAGGCACTGCCATCCCTCAGTCCTAGGGCTAAGCACTTTCACCTCTCCCAACCCCCAAAGCTTGCTCAAGTGACAATTCCTACCAGTGTGATCCTTCTTCCAAAAGACGCACCCAACTGAGACCTACTATGGGCACCAGAATGAACATTTCTCTTTCTATCCAAGACCTGAATCAAAAAACAAAAAGGCAGCCAGCACAGTGGCTCAGAGCTGTAATTCAAGCACTCAGGGTGGTCAAGGTGGCAGGAGAGCTTCAGCTCAGGAGTTCAAGACCAGCCTGAGCAAGAGTGAGACTCTGTCTCTAAAAAATAGAAAAATTAGTCAGGTGTGGTGGCACACACCTTAGTCCCAGCTCCTTAGGAAGTCTGAGGAAGGAGGATCACTGAAGCGCAGGAGTTGAAGGCTGCAGTATGATAATGCCAATGCACTCTTGCCAGAGAGAGAGAAAGAGAGACACTTTTCTAGAATGAAGACTTTTTTTTCCCAAGTTAGTACAAACGCTGCAAAGTCTCCATTGTTTTTGATGGCTGAGTAATATTCCATGGTATCCATGTACCATAGCTTACCTATCCATTCCAGAGTTGAAGGACATTTAGGCTGTTTCCACATTTTAGCAATTGTAAATTGGGCTGCGATAAACAGCCTCGTACAAGTGTCTTTGTAATAAAAGTTTTTGTATGTTTGTAATTTCCCTTTATAATAATATATTTTCTCCAATTTCAATATCAGGTGTGTCCAGATCAAGCAGAATGATTTTGAAATATTTCTTTTTT
>CAUYRH010096654.1:0-21399 GCA_963574655.1 Perodicticus potto
TTGAGACAAAGCCTCAAGCTGTCACCCTGGATAGAGTGCCGTGGCATCACATCTCACAGCAACCTCCAATTCCTGGGCTCAAGCGAGTCTCCTGCCTCTGCCTCCCAAGTAGCTGGGACTACAGGCGCCCGCCACAACGCCTGGCCATTTTTTTGGTTACAGCCGTCTTTGTTGTTTGGCGGGCCCGGGCTGGATTTGAACCCGCCAGCTAAGGTGTACGTGGCTGGCGCCTTAGCCGCTTGAACCACAGGCGCCGAGCCGATACCGTGGCTTCTTAAAGTGTTGGGATTACTGGTGGATAAAATGACTTTGGATAAAATGATGCTGATTGTGACAGTGTGACAGATGTTAACTACTTCATTGGTTCTTCTGTGAAATAAGGGTAATTATGATGCACTTTGTACACCTTGATATGATGCATATGAATAGTCAGTTCAATGGCATGTAAAATGTTATAAAGGTATTAATATAGTGATACTCAAGTGTAATTGCATTCTTAAAGCATGGGCTAATAAGTTACAGTACTCTATGATCTTGATTGTAAAGGATAAAAATCCACCCTGTGTGGATTCTTACAATCAGGAAGTTGGTGAGCACTACCTTCAGCGCAGCTGGATCCAGGACCTCCAGGGAGGTGGTCAGGATGTTGCCCTCTTTCCCACGTTGCTGCTCTCATTTTGGTTTAATTCCTGGGCCAGCTGGCTCCCACAGATGGCAGAGCTACCATCCATCCATGCAGCTTGTTCTCTGCCAGCTTTGTTCCCTTGGGGTGGGGTGGGGAGATCGATATCTTCCCCAGGGGCTCTAGCAGACGACACAGGAGAGACTGAGTGGGCAGATCCAGGTCCTGTACCTTTACCTGGAGCTGGGACTAGAGTTCCTACCACCTACACATTAGGGACAGAGAAGGGGAGAGAGGCTCTGGGACCAGTAGAGGGGGTTGCCATAACAGCGGAGACGCGTAGTTCCTGCATAGGTTTCCAAGTTTCTCAGAGATTTCTCATGCATCACACAGCCTAGTGGATCTTCCAGTCTTCACTACAAAACAAGCATTCTGCTATTTTTCTTGCTGTGGAAATTGTTGATAAAAACTGCCCTGTTTAGTTGAAACATTGCAAAAGTTACACAGGAAAAATAAACAAGTCTGAGACTCTGGCCATTTGGGGAATGGAGGAACATCAAAGCTTGGCCAGTCACCAAGCTCATTTACCATTGGAACAGCTTCACGTCCACTGACAGGTCTGCAGACCCGGAGTTGTAGTTTAGGCTTGAGTGGTTGTAGGAAGCAGAAACTAGCTTTGGGTAGCAGGAGTAAAGGATTCGTTTGGGAGAGGCACATCTGTGCTGGGGCTGGCACACTAAGCCCCAGTTGGAGCAGGTGGTTGTCCCTGCTAGGCAGTGACAGTGATGTCCCTGCTAGGTGTTTCACCTGTTTCAGCTAGGGTACCTGCCCACCTTCCTGCCTCTCTGCTGCTCAACTAGCCCACCGACGCTTGCATCTGGCCTCTGGTGGCTGCCTGTTGGTGGGGTCTGTGTCACTCTTCACATCAGTGCCCAGTTCACTGGCCCTGTTTCCCAGTGAGTCTCTCACAAGATTCTCAGATAATCCTTATTGGCCCTGCTCACACACTGGGCATTGGCCAGTTTCTGACTAGGCCACTTTAGAGGCAGTACCCAGTGTGGTTCCTGTAGTTGTAACTTAGGGCAATGAGGATTGTAGGCAGGCCAGAATACTTTGGCAAACCAGTCTTTGGCCTACTGGTCTGGGTGGTGATCCTGAAAACTGTTTTCAGATACCTGAACCTCTGGCCTCCTGGGATGGCCTCATATATATGTAGCCCAAGTATTTGTACTTTATTATTATTTTAGTAGAGAATTTTTTTATTATAAAATATTTATATTTATCATGAAATAAATTTTCTTATCACAGTTTTGGAAAATAACACAGAAGAAAATAAAAATTACCCACAATTCTGCCTCTGTACTTGTCAATGATAACAGCCAACACTTTTATAGCTTTTGCTTTGTGCCAGCCACCATTCTAAGGGCTTTATAAATGAACTCATTGATTGTTACAGCAACAACCTGAGATAAGATGGAGAATATTACAACCCCTCTCCCTAGTTATGGAGCAGAAGTCAGATTTGTGGTGTTAGTTGTAGGGCAGGGGTGTTGCTGTAGAGCCCTGGTTCATTGTCACCCAAGGGTCAACCGTGTGCTCACTGGCTGCTTGTATGAATGTCATCCCACGGTGAAGTGGGGTCGGGAGGTGTTTCTCTGTCCATCCACCCTAGGACGCCACAGCAGACCAAAGACGGGGTCCTGCCTCCCTCCCAGTGGAAAGGATTAAGGATCACTCATGAGCGCCTTCATTGTTCACACACATGTATCTTGGCTGTTGGTTTGGCTCTTAGGTCCTTGGGCCCTCTGGCCCAACTAGATGTGTTCAAATTAAACAAATACACAGGAGCCTGGGAGCCAGTGGCATGGCGTCAGGCTCCCACCCCCACCTGCCCATGTACACAATTTGTCTCTGCCGTGGTGATCTTTAACACTTTTACTATGATTATTGCCCTGGAGAGGCCTCAGGGGAAACTTCAGCATCTTGGGGAGAGGGGTGGTATGAGTGATGAAAATAAGCCAAATGTCAGTTATCCTATTCAGGATGCACCTTCCGTATTTTAGGTTTTGTGCTCATGCCATGCAAATATTTTTTCCACTTGACTCTACACATCTTTCAGATGCATTTTATCAACCCAGTCTTACAGATGAGGAAACAGGCTCCGGAAGTGAAGGGGTTTGCTCAAGGCTACACGGCAGGTTGGTGGAGTCCTGGTGTTGGAATCCAGATCCAAGTGAATGGGCAAAGACTAAGAGTCAGAGATCACAGTGGACACATTTCATTTCTTAGTGTTTCAAGTCTTTTAAAGGAACTTTTAAACTGGCAGTGTGATCACATGAAGATGCTCTCCAAGGGTTGTATTCTTTGTGAGTTAAGTGAAATGTATAAGGGGAAAAATGAAAGAAAAAAGAGACAAACCACAACAAGCTTCGCTTGTCCAACTCCTCGGTTGGCTCCGGCCCTGACGCAGAAATAGATTGTTAGAACTACTCCGGAAACAGCTGGTAACAGGACACTCTCTTTCAGCCTTTCTTTTTTCATTGTTGCCAGAAAAATAATCAGCTCTCTATCTTAAGTGCTTGATAGAGTGGCCCAGACACCAGCTGTAACTTAAAACAATTTTTGTTTTAGTTGTTTTAAACAAACTGATGTGGCTGGCTTTCTGGGCCAAGCACAGTGTCCATGTCTCAGAGCAGCCTGCTTGAGCTGTTCAGCTGTCTTGATTTGGGTTGAATTCTTTAGATCTGTCTGTTCAGGCATTCTTTTGGTATGTTTCCAGAGGCTTGGGTTCAGGTTTGAAGAAACCATCTGGACAAGCCGTTCAGCACTTGTATTGTGTGCTGCGTGCAGGCAGTGCGCCCTTGTGCTGGGCGAGCAGAGTGAGGCCGCCCTCCCAGGAAGGGCTGGTACACAAACATGTGAGTGAGAGGCCGAGCCTCTCTCCTCGTTCCAAGGCAGCTGTTTCCAGCTCTTTTAGTTGATTTTTTTTTTTTTTTGAGACAGAGTGTCACTGTGTCGCCCTCAGTAGAGTGCTGTGGCATCACAGCTCACAGCAACCTCAAACTCTTGGACTTAAGCAATTCTTTTGCCTCACCCTCCCAGGTAGCTGAGACTACAGGTGCCCGCCACAATGCCCGGCTATTTTTGTAGTTGTTGTTGTTGCAGTTGTCAATGTTGTTTAGTTGGCTGTGGCTGGGTTCGAACCCGCCAGCCTAGCAGCATGTGGCCGGCACCATAACCAATGTGCTACAGGTGCCGAGCCTTAGTTGATTATTTTTATATACTCTTTAAAGCATATTTATTGTGTTACTTTTTTTTTTCTATTTGAGAAAGTCTCAGTATGTCACCCTTGGTTGAGTGCCATGGCATTACAGCTCACAGCAACCTCCAACTCTCAGGGTTAAGTGATTCTCTTGCCTCAGCCTCCCAAGTAGCTGGGACTACATGTGCCCGCCACAATGCCCGGCTAGTTTTTGGTTTCAGTTGTCATTGTTGTTTAGCAGGCCCAGGCCAGGCTTGAACCCGCCTGCTTTGGTGTATGTGGCTGGTGCCCTACTTACTGAGCTACGGATGCTGAGCCCTACATTTTGTTTTTTATTTGGTTTTGGATATTATCTGTAGATGTCCTGCAAGGGAGATAAGAATTCTTCCCCATCCCATCTCTTCCCTCAGTTGTAGACAGGTCTTCCTTTATGTCTTAAACAAAATGCAGAGGGCCCTTTGCTCTGCACATAAAGTCCTGCGGTTGTTATCAGGACACGCACAGCGCAATGGGGAGATGGACCTGCGGAGAGGAGGGTGTTTAAGACCCAGAGGAGTGGGCGTTCTGTGTTAGCACCCAAGGAAGGGCTGGGTGCTCAATTGCTTTGCATGGCCTTTGCCTCTGCACATGGCCAAGCTGGTTCATTTGGGCTGTGTGCTTTGGAGCAGAGAAGTACCATTTCCCCAGGGCTTTCTGCCCTTAGCTACCATCTTCTCCTACTGGAGTGATGGCAGCAATTTCCCAAATGGCTTCCCTGTTGCCACTCTGGCCTTTGATGTCTGTTGTCCACATGGCACCAGAGTGAACTTTAAAAATATACATCAGGTTGTATTACTCCCCACTTGAAGAACTGCCATTGGCCTTCTATTACCAGTAAAGTACAACCCGGACTCTGGACGTTCAAGGTTCCTCATGACCCCGTCCCACACCTGCCACCCTCCCTGCACTTGCCGTGTCCAGCCACCTTGGCCTTCTTTCTCTCCTTGTGACTTACTTACTTTTTCACTAGGACCACCTTGTCTGCTATTTCAACACTCTTCACTGTTACCTTCCAAGGGAACCTTCCTGACTACTGTAGAACAATATCCCTAGGGTATCCTGCCACTGTACCCATAATCCTGTTTTATTTTCATTTATAGATAAAAGCAGTGCAGAAGACATTTATTTATTATTTGTTGTATCTCACACTAGAATGTAAAGTCTATGAGGACAGGGACCTAGTTTGTTATGTTAAATGGCTGTATTCCCTTAGAATAATGCTTGGCATGGAGTTAATGCTGGAAAATTTATTGACTAAATGCATCTTGAAGGAGTACCCTTTTAGTGTGCCCTGGGAACCAGTATTGCCCTGCTATCTAAGTCATTAGTGAAAAAATTATGCCACTTATACCTATGATTGTGTCCAAGGAATAGCTAAATAGCACATATGAACAGAAATTATGAGTAATAGTAGTAATAATAGCAAACTCTTACTTAGCACTTATTATGACAGTACTGTTTATGCACTTTAATACAGGCATTTCTATAGCTCCATGGGGTAGGTACTATTATTAATATCACCTTGCAGATGAGGAGAGTGTAGGACAGAGAGAGCGAGTAATTTAATAGAGTCAATAACTTTATAGGTGGTGGAGTTGAGATTTGGATAAATACGTTCTGGACTGGAACTAATTTCCTTTTAGGGGATAGCTGTAGAGCTGAATGAATTGGGCAGGAATATAGGCGGAGCTGGGGAAAGTAATGGTTACTTGCACTTGCTGCGTATTCTGTTATGGTGTTTACGTGGCTGTTCTTGTGGGGAGTGCTGTCACTGATGCTGAAGTCCTAGCCTCACAGATGAAGGGGCTTCTCAGAGACAGTCTTGGGAAACAGGAGATAACACAACATACTCTCAGAGGTATGTCTGGCCAGATTCTCACATCCCCTGCTGATGTACAGCTATGGAGATTACTGGCCACGCAGTCTGAGGTTACTCCATATGCAAGAAGCTCCTTTTGCCAGCCCCATAGGGATTTTTATGCTCTGCTGGTCCCACTTCTGACTCACTGTTCTGAGGATTTGATTCTGTGCCTGCCTCAAATAATGGGCACAAAACAATCCCAGGCTTTGCCTGAAAGGGTACTGTGGGACTGGACCAAGACGGCCAGCTTTCTAGGGATGTCCCACAGCAGACCAGGCTTTAGGCCTGTGTTTTCTCCACAGTGTTTTTTGTGTGTTGCCACCAGTTCTCATTCTCTCCCTGTGGCTGGATGGAGGGACAGGTGGGTGACCTTAGCAGCAGGGTTCAAATCCAAGTCACAGACTACAACACAACTATGTGTATAGTGCTGAGAACAATGTGGTGGCAAGTGTCTCTCACAGCGGTGCTGCACTTAACCCATACAGCTCACCATGTTCTTTCAGGCTTGTTGTAATAAGACATTAATACTATGCTCTGAGTAGTTTTGAAATGCACCATTGAATTGTGCACGATTGAGAGACACTTGCCACCACATTATTCTCAGCACTATACACATAGTTGTGTTGTAGTCTGTGACTTGGATTTGAACCCTGCTGCTAAGGTCACCCACCTGTCCCTCCATTCAGCCACAGGGAGAGAATGAGAACTGGTGGCGACACACAAAAAGGCTCATTCTGTGTTAGCGTGTGGGCCAGGCTGCAAACAGAAGCCTTGAAATTCTGGGTAAAGTGAGGAAACATTAAGACAAGGAGGGATGTGCAGTTAGGGTAAGAGCAGGAAAGGAGCGCTGTCAGGAGCTGGACGTAGAGAAGTCACATTCACAGTAGTAAATAGGAGTGGAAGCCAGTTGGTTCACAGGGCTGAGGAAGTTAAGGAAGAGGACTAGGAAAGTTCTGGGATTAAGTTGCTCACCTTAAGAGGTGAGCTGAGAAGGAGTACCTCTCACCCAAGAGAGGACGGACTTCCTCAGACTGCACGCACCCAGGTAGGTGCAGGATTCACGCCTGCACCCTTAGTGCTTATGGGAACCCTGAGCCAAAAAATTACCAGGAACACTGGTGACTCCCTATAGCCCTAATCACCCTTAGGGGCACCTCTGTAGTCACATTTATGTGGGACCTCACAAAGATCTTGCTGAGGATGAGTTTATGAACAAAATTCCAAGGCATACAGGAAATTACCACCATGACAAAGATAATCTGTAGACCACAAGGGGAAAGATTCATATCCTAGGAACTAGAAATAAAAAAAAAAAATCTGAAAGGGACTTTAAAATAAGAATGTTTGAAATGTAAGTGAAGGAATAGAAATCATAGCAAGATTAGTACCATATGAAGAAAGAGTAGGTTAATATGAAAAAGAAACAGAAAGAAATGCTAAATATTAAAAATACAGCCATTGCCAGGCACTTTCATTTCATTAAATATCTCATTAATGCTTCATGGGAGTTAGTGTAGGTAGCTTTATTTTTCATGTGTCATTTTTTAAAAGTCCTTTCTGACTTTGAAAGTAATGCATATATATTGAAAGTCTGGAAAATAGAGGAGAGTGTAAGGAAGATATAATGATAAGTTGTGGACCTGAACCTATTATTCAAGATAGCTCTATTAATATTTTGGCATTTGTCCCCTACGAGTGGGTATAGAATTTTACATGCTGATTGTTTTTTTTTTTTTTTTTGAGACTTTACAACTTTTATGTTTACCTGGATAGAACTGAAATATATTCTTATTAGTAAGGTATTTCAGGAATGGGGAAAAAAGGATCCAATGAAGTCAATACTACTATGAAACCAATATATCATCACCTACAAATTCATACTAATGATAAAACACAATTATAGTCCAGAAAGGAGGAGGGGAGAGGAGGGAGAGCGGAGGACCTTGGGGAGGGTGAGTATTTGGTGGGATCTCCCCTATTGTGCACAATTCAATGGTGCATTTCAAAACTACTCAGAGCGTAGTATTAATGTCTTATTATAACAAATGAGTAAGTGAGATGATGGCTATGTTAATTAGTTTGATTTAAGCATTCCACATTGTATATCAAATCAGCACATAATTGTACACAGTTATGATTCAATAAAAAAAAAAAAAAAGAAAAACCCTAGGGGGCTCCGTTGACATTCTTTTAGGGCTTACCAAAAGTATCCTAATTTACTATAGGCACTTGGACACCAATGTCCTGCTGGTATATGGGAGCCAAGTGGCAGGTCTGCACAGCTGTATCTTCTTCTGTAGGGATTTTCTTGCTCTAAATAACTACCCAAGGCTGTCAGCCTTTTGTATACCCAGTGACCAGGCTAGATAAGTATGGCTTATACTGTTGTATTCAAAAACCAAAGCCGTCCACCAAGTGTTCTTACTAACCAGTGAAAGTAAGGCCCAGCAACAGTTATGTCCATTAAAATTGAGGCTTATGAGTCACAAATTACTTCTTTAAGGGGATGAAGGGTATGGCAGACTCAAGACTGAGCTTGGATAGTTGCTGGATAGCTTTAATGACATCTCATTCTATGATAGCTTTGTTTATGTGCCAAGAGTCTGAGACCCTTGCACTAGATGGATTGTCACTGCCTTCACCCGCAGCTAGGCCAGCGTACCAGTCATCTCCCTAAAGGTGTAGCTTCCTGTCGCCAGACCAGCTAGCAACTATTAGCCAGGGTTTTTGGTCACAGGCAATAAGTCTTGCTGAATTAAATGGAAAGAGTAAATCGAGACACAAGCACTGGGGGTAGCTTGCAGAATTCCCAGGATGGCTGGACTCTGAAGTTTCTGAGGCCATACCACAGATCTGCCTGGTGAGGGCATTTCAGCATTCACTATTGAGCACTAACTGCTGTGCTACTGTTAGGACACAATGAGACTACTTCTAGTGCTTCCCAAACCACGATCTTCTTATAACTGTCAAGAGAGAAGTTTATCTGCAGTCTTTGTTCTGTTGGCTTCTAGTCCAATCTGGGAAGTATTCAATCAATAAAGCTTGGATCCAGGTGTCTTACCTTCTCTACCTGGAAAGTAGCTCCAGGATACCCTGGGGCAGGACACACTGTGTCCAGGAGAGCCCCATGTCTCTCCCTCCTGAGCCTGCAGCAGGCCAAGCCCCAAAGCAGGAACAAAGAGACCTGGATTTGGGATCCGTCCATCTCCCCACACCTCGTGGAGTTTCAGCCCCTGCCACAGGACACCTGACCCACAGCGGAATCCCAAACACCTGAGTGCAGGACCCTGTGCTTCTTGCCAAGTCATATTGTTCTCTGTGTAACTGTCGTTTCTGTCACCAGAATGACATCCTACATGCTGATTTAAAAAAATTTTTGAACCATGAACCTTGTTCCATATCATAATTAAATAGTCTTTGAAAATATATTTAATGGCTCTATAGTCTTTCATTGTCTTACTCTGGCCATACTTTGTTTATTCACTCCTGATGAGTATGTGCGTTATATACAAGATCACCTACTTTAATCACAGTATGATAAACATCTGTATTTCAGAATATTCTGTAGAGCAGATAACCAGAAATGAGATGATTTGATGGATGGGTGAGGACTTATGTAATAGAACATCCCTAGTTGACCACTTCCCTACACTATCCACCTCCTTAAGTTGACCTAATTTTCATCGACTGGGCATGCACCACATGGACATAGCAGTACAGTAAGCTTAGTTTCTTATGCTGACCAGTTGTTAGTACCCTGAGCGGTCAACTTACAGAGGTTCTACTGTATTTTGTGGGGGAAGAGGGGACAGGCATATGTGAACATTTTTTATCCTTGTTATATCATAAGGAATTTGTCTGGTCTTTGCCCCATGTTTTGGGATGGAGCATCTAAAGCCCTTGGATTTCCTGTGTTATGGGAGGGTTATTCATAATGGGCCCTTGGGCCACACCTGGGTTTATGATGAGGGGGTGACTCAGGATGGGCACTGGTGATGCCCAAAAAGACCAACCATGTGATTAGAGGCTTGGGGCTTTCAGCCTTGTGGTACCAGCCTGACCTCCTGACTTCTGGGCAGGAGAAGTTGACTAGAGATTGAGTTCATTCTCATGGCTAGTAATTTAATCAGCTATTCCTATTCATTGAAACCCCAATAAAAACTCTGGATATTGAGGCTTGAGGATCTTCCTGATTGGTGAACACATTAATGTGGTCAGAGGGTAACGTTCCCTGACTCTGTAGGGAGGGGCACAAGGCTCTGCCTCCAGGACCCTCCCAGGCCTTGTCGTATATCTCTTTTTATTTGGTTAGTCCTGATTAATAAAGCTGTAATGCCAAGTATACCACTTACTGAGTTCTGTGAGTTGTTCCAGTGAATTATCTAACCCTTGTCTCTGTCCAGATTTGCAGCCAGTTGGTTGGAAGTGCAGGTGGCCTGGAGACCCCCGAACTCGTGGGTGGTATTTGAAGTGGAAGCAGTCTTATTGGGCACCACATGTGCCTTAACATGTGTTCTGACATTAACTCCAGGAGCTTAGCATCAGAAATCAGAATTGAATTACACTACACAGTTTGTGATGCATGCCAACAATTACTCTCTAAAGTTTATGTACAAAATTACGCTTTTATTAGTAGACTGAAAGGTTAAGTGACCGTGACCTCTCTGGACCTCAATATCTTCACCAATGAAATGGAAAATTTACCAACAGTAATACAGGGTGTTGTGCAATCATCTTTGTAAAGTGGGTAGACCACCATGTTGCCCACAGAAGGCAGTCATGAGATGTCATGTACATGTGAGTGCACTGTGTGTCACAAATCAGAAAATCAAGCTAAGGAAAAAGGAAAAGAAACAATCATTTGAAATAACATTAGAGATGTCAAAATGGAATTATGTTTTGTATTTTGTAAACCTCATTGTCTTAATAGGTCGGTTTACCCCTTTTATGTTATTACACATTTGGTCCTTTGTCATATGTTCTATTTTTAAAAAATGTTTTCTGTGCTTTCTTGTTCTCTACTTTGTTTCTGTTATTTTCTATGTGATCTTCTCTCTCCTCTCTTTTAATTGGTATTGGTCTCTACAGTGTTTTGATTTTTTGTTTTTACCTTAGAGCTAATAATTGTTCTTCCAATGGTTAGTTTTCAATGTAGTGAACCTGCTTAAGCCTGGGTTTCTTAAGCTGCTGACTTGAAGAATGAAGCACTGCGCTGTGACTGCTTTAGTCTCCTGTCTTTAGTTATTCTGCTTCAGAGTTACTTTCTCATTCAGTTTTAGTGAAATCATCTTCTTTGTATGTATCTGTTCTTTGAGGCATGATAATAAATTCAACTGGCATGTAAAAGGCACAGAATTTTAATGGAAGAATAAATATCATAGGTTTTTGGACTTAATTCTACAGGTTGTCCCAGAGTTCATCCATGAAGTCTCCATACATACGGAAAATGGGAAATTGTAGCTAAATGTATCTTCATTTACAAAATATTCATTACAACAGTTTTACAAAGAGGTGGTCAGCACATAGAGAGTATTTTGTAAGTATTTTACACTTGATCTTAGCCAAAAGGCCGAGAAGCGATTTTTTTGTAAGTATTTTGTAAAAGTTCGTAATGGTTATTTTGTAAATGAAAGTACATGTACTTTGTATGGCGACTTCAGGGGAGACCTTTGGGACACCCTGTTTGTTCAAATGGCTTCTGTGGTCACCCTCAGCTATTTTCATGCATACTTCTTCATCTCTAGGTTCTTTTTGTTTTTTGAGACAGAGCCTCAAGCTGTCCCCCTGGGTAGAGTGCCGTGGCATCACAGCTCACAGCAACCTCTAATTCCTGGGCTCAAGCGAGTCTCCTGCCTCTGCCTCCCAAGTAGCTAGGACTATAGGCACCTGCCACAACGCCCAGCCATTTTTTGGTTGCAGCCGTCGTCGTTTGGCGGGCCCAGGTTGGATTTGAACCTGCCAGCTCAGGTGTACATGGCTGGCACCTTAGCCCGTTGAGCCACAGGTGCCGAGCAATCTTTTTTTTTTTCCAGTGGTAAGATAGGACTTTTATTAGAAAGAAGAAAGGGATACAGAAGAAGTAAAAAGCACCAGAGCTTCTGGAAGGGGGAAAGAACTCCATCTCTAGGTTCTTACTTAGATTTGTTTTTTTATTGTTAGATCTATCTTGAAGGAGATTTTGTGTATTTTTTTTTTTTTTTTGTAGAGACAGAGTCTTATTTTATCGCCCTTGGTAGAGTGCGGTGGCATCACACAACTCACAGCAACCTCCAACTCCTGGGCTTAGGCGATTCTCTTGCCTCCCGTGTAGCTGGGACTACAGGTGCCTGTCACAACGCCCAGCTCTATTTTTCTGTTTTGCAGTTCAGCTGAGGCCGGGTTTGAACCTGCCACCTTTGGTATGTGGGGCCGGTGCCTTACTTGATGAGCCACAGGCACTGCCCGATTTTGTGTATTTTTTTTTTTTTTTTTTTTGAGACAGAGCCTCAAGCTGTCACCCTGGATAGAGTGCCATGGCATCACATCTCACAGCAACCTCCAATTCCTGGGCTCTAGCAAGTCTCTTGCCTCCGCCTCCCAAGTAGCTGGGACTACAGGCGCCCGCCACAACGCCCGGCCATTGTTTTGGTTGCAGCCGTCATTGTTTGGCGGGCCCAGGCTGGATTCGAACCTGCCAGCTCAGGTGTACGTGACTGGCCCCTTAGCCCATTGAGCCACAGGCGCCGAGCCCGATTTTGTGTATTTTAATAAAACATTTTGAACATACCCAAGATAGAATGAGCCATCTTGTACCTATCAGGCAGAGTGAACAGTTAATGGGATTTTGCCATGCATTTTCATCTATCTGCCCCCACCCCACATTTTTTGTCTTTGTTGAAATATTTTAAAGCAAACTCATGAGATCTCAAGCCATTTTACCCCTGAATATTTGTGTTTCTCAAAAAAAAAAAAATGTTTTCTTGCATAAGTCAATGTTGTTATCACAATAATAATTCCTTGTTATAAAATGTCATATTCATTTTCAGAATTTTCCCAATTTTTTAAAATTTCAGATTAACATGAGGGTTCAAATGTTTTGGTTACATTATTTTCATTTCTAAAGTAAATTTCAAGTTGTAGTTGAGCCCTTCATGCAGGGCGTGCTGACACCTTTACATTGTGCGCATCGTTGAGGTCCCACCAGTCGTCCTTCCTCCCCGCCGCCCGCTACACTGGACTCGTGTTTTTCTTTCGGGTGGGTATGTAGTTGTTCATGTACTGGTTTTATATTAGTATTGAGTACATAGGATACTTGTTTTCCCCAATTTTCTTGAAAAATGATCTTCAAATATGGTTCCTCACTTCCAACCCCCAGAAGGATATAATCACATATATATCTCTAGGGCCTCTTTACTGGTGAGGAGCTCAGAGAGGCCAGAGAGATAAAATGGCCTCCTCAGGTAAGACCCTGGTGTTGGGATTTGAATGCACACCTGTCTTAGTGAGATTTGCTTTTTATGCACTATGCTCAGCTATCTGGGCATGCTTATCCCTAGGAGGATGAAGCATCTAATTTCAGCCTAAAGCTTTGCCCCAGGGACATAGGGGCTGAAGCTAGGAGAGGCACGTGGGAGATGGGTGCGGCTCCAGGAGTCCTCCTACCACCCCAGGGCAGATCTCTGCAAGACAGCTGGATACCATGGTGAGACCAGTGTGGTTTCTTCTTTGGTTTTATGTCTATTCTTAGGGGCAAGGGCAGTGGCAAGGTCGCTACAGTGAGGACACTTGGCTACAGGGCATTCTGAAGGGTTACAGAGGAGGAAGCCTTTGGGAGCTTAGCTCTGCCAGAGCATTGTGCTTGGGGCCTGTGAGTTGACTTCTCTGGGTTTCACCCTTGGAAGATGGAATTACAGTGTTTACCTGGCAGGTTGTGAAGACAGGTGTAAATGCAGGTGTGTGCATCTCCAGCACAGTGCCTGGCACTGAGTGGTTGTCCAGTTTCATGTCATTTCCCTCTGCCAGGAAAGGAGACAGAGTTCTTAGGTTGAAAGTCAGCACCAGCCACCTCTCTCTTTCTCCCACGCCACGCCCTGGCCCCAAGACCCTCCCCCATACCCCTTTCTTCTCTCCCCTGTGTGAGTGGCCGGCCATCCAGGTTTACAAGGCTGGGCTTCAGAGCCCAGAGAGCCCCGGCTTTGAGCCTCTGCAGGCTTTGGAGAGAAGGAAAGGACCCTGCTGAGCACTCGCCCTGTGCCCTCTTGTCTCCTCACTGGGTCTGGTTTGGTGATTCTTAGAGGAGAGTGCTGAGCACACAGGAAGGTGCCTCACTTTCTTCTTGGAGTATTACACATCATTTCTAGTTGCAAGTCAAGGGACTCGGTTGTTTTGACTCTTCGGAATGCAGGAGTATTAGGGCAAGACCTCGGGGGCCATGGAAATGCTTGTTGCCAAAGAGTATACTGAGAACACAGAGGAAATGTTTTGTGGTCCTGTTAGAGTGACTAGGAGTAAACATTTATTTCACCTTGAAGGAAAAGAGTGCCACAGAGAGAGGCCCAGGGCCCAGGAGCTGGACACAGCCAGACAGCCATGCAGTGAGCCATGTAAGGCAGGACATCAGGGCCAAATGGGTTAGAAAGAGCCTGATAAATTGTGTCCCTCAAAAGGACCTGGCGTTTTCTGTTCCTTGGGTGGGCCACATGTGCTCGGCTCTTGAGAAGATTGGGAACAGCTGTCCTGAGTTGTTGCCATTGAGTCATATTTGGTCCATGGGCCAGCGGCTGGTGCCTTTGGTCATTCTGTCCTTTTTTAACAAAGCTTGAGGTGATTTGGCCATCTCCCCAAAGGTCCTAAGGAACTGCGTGCTCAGCATCCTCGGTGCACTGCTGGCAGCTGGGGCTTCTGTAGCCTCCTGCTGTGTCCTCTGCCCGGAACAGCCTCCTCCTGTAGCTTCCTGGCCTGCATTCTCCCTCCAGTTGCTAAATTCCCCTCTTTTATGCTTGCTTAGCAGAAACTTCTCATTTTACTTTTACCTGCTTCACCATATTGATACTGTTTCTGTATGCTCCCAGCAGACGGTGAGCTCCTCGAGGGCAGGGGCTCAGTCTAGGGACTGCCTTGTGTATGTACCGAGCAGCACAGAACTAACCCTGTATTCTGTGCCTGTTCCCAGTCTGGTGCTTGGGTAGCTGATTTACAAGTACTGTATGAGGCATCTCAGGAAATTAAGGTGGGAGGGAGAGCCCCTCAAGGTGGTGATCCTGGCCTAGGAAGCCAGCTGCCCATCACCCCAGCAGGGGCCTCCCTGCCCTGGCATGTCTCAGATGCAACCTGTCCTTCTAGTTGCTCCCTGGGGCTCTCCAGGCTGCTGCACAGTGAAATGTGTTCTTGCTGCTCCTTCTGTGATGTGACCGGCCATGCCTTCCTTAGTTCCTCTGCTCCATCCAGAAAAATGTCTAATTGTATCTTGAACTCATTTACATTGCCTGCTTCAGTGGCCTCACTTGGCAGCTGAGCACTTATGCTAATTCCACCCTTTTCATGAAGGAATTCTGCTGATTTTACTTACTTTTTATGGTAAATTCCTCCCCCACCCCTTTCTTTCTTTCTGTTCTTTCTTTTTCTCTCTCTCTCTTTTTTTCTCTCTTGCTCTCCAAGTAAATAGTTTCTTTTTTTAAATTTTTTTTCCGGTAAATAGTTTCTTAAGTTCACTCTCTTAGACTCTGTGACCCTGTACCCAGGATGCTTCACTGACAGGCCTGAGGCAGACTCAGAGCTGGACGGCCGTTGCTCTGCCAGCACATCCAGCAGGGAGATAGTCAAGAATGTCCTGCGTGGTTTCTCTGGTCCAGGAGAGGGGCCCTCTATAGCCTGGGGATCCATTTCTACAGGACATATTTGTGTCTGAGGCCACGGTGGTTCGACAGTTGGTGAGAGTGGCCCTGCCTCAGATGCCTTGTGAGGTTGGACCCTGTTCTCATGGTAGAGGAGGCTGATGTCTGGGCCAGGGAAGTATTAAGACTAAGTTTAAGTCCTAGTTTTGCCTTTGCTGCAATGTGACCTTGCATGAGAGTTTATCACCTTGAGCCCGCTTTCTTCATCTGTAAAGTAGACATGTGAGAACTTACCCTCCTCACATTCAGATTGCTTCGGGTCCTCTCTGAGTAGACACAGCCCTTGGTGGCCCCTGGGGCCACCTGATCCTGTGATGTATGGTCTGTCCTTGGCATATCTACTTCACTCACTCAACTTTTTTCTCTCTTTTTCTATTTCTGAGTGAAGTAGACATGCCAAGGACAGGATCATATGTCATATATTGTATTCATCATACTATATATACACACACATCTTTGTGAGTGTTAGCTGTCACCACTGAGGAATATGGAGGAGATGTGCTAAGGAATTTAAGTTCTCTTTGGCCTCTCAGTGCTTCCATGGGCTCTATAAGCATTCTTTGAGCACCTGCTCTGTGCTGCTGGGTGCAGGGGATTCTGTAGGAAAAGGCAGCACAGGTTCCTGTTCCAGTGGGGAGGCTGCAGGGAGACAGGGAAATCACAGAGCAGTGCTGTCGGGGTCAGTGTGGGGACCCACGGGAGCACCCACTTCCTCCAGACCAGGGGGAGCCTGGGAAACACCCTCCGGTGATGTCCGAGGTGTCAGGACGAGGGACAGGGTAGGAAAAATACTTCAGGTGCATGTGCATGACCAAGGACCCTGGGTGACACAGAGCACAACTGAGCATCACGCTGAGAGGAGTTCACTGGGCTGGAGTGTGAGGGTATGGGAGTGGTGGGCGTGGGCCTGGAGAGGTCTGACCCCTGCTGCCCTGCTCCTCGTTCCTCAGGGAGGCTTGGCCTCCTTTGACCCTCGCTCTCTTCTCCACAGAGGGTAACATGGCATTTTAAGAAATCAAGGCCCTGGGCTAAGAGCACCTGGCATCTGATTCCGCCTCTGCACATACTGGCTCTTTGGCTTGGGGCAAGCAGTACTTGAGTTCATCTGCACAATGGGGCTGTTGGTTCTAGCACATGCATCCTAGGACTGAATTCAATGAACTCCTGTGTGAAAAGGCTTAGAACAGTGTCCAGTTCATAGTAAATACTGAGTCAAATATTTGATAAAGACAATGTGCATTTCTTGTGGATAGGGCTTTTATCAATGACTTGGTGAGGATAATTCTGTCTTAGAGGAAATTCTAGCCTGGCGTCTCTGAGGTTTCCCTGCTTCATTTATCCAGGGAAATCAATGTCTTAGGTTATTTTTTGACTTTCTTCCTACTAGGGTTATATTGCGACTTGGTATAGAAATCTGTGCTGGAAGCTGTAGGGAAAAAAAACCCACCTAGAGAGAAAATATGTCAGACATGGTTCAGTGCTTTTACACACATGAACTCCTTCAGTCCTCACGAAGTAGCCCTGTGAAGTAGGCACTGGTCTGTCACCCCTGTCTTGATACATAAGTGTCCTGCAACACTTTTACTGGGTCTGGAGTGTTGAGGAGTGATTCTTGGGGTGGGCCTTGTACCATCCCCTCATCAGCACTGGAAGAAATTGGAGCTGTGGAGAACGTGCTCTCCTGATGGCCCAGCTGGAGAGCCAGGGTCTGAGCTGAGCTTTGTCTGCTCCCCAGGCCTGTGTTGGACTTGTGCCATTAGAAAGTCTACTGACCTTTTCTTCCAGGAAGACCCTTCCTAGCACCCATCTTCCCCACCCCCATGAAGGACAGATGTGGCTCACAGGAGCAGTGGGGGGATTGGACTGTCAGCTTTACTCTTGCCAGCTCAGCATACTGATTCTGGAGCACTCTTCTGACTCAAATAGGAAGAGGCCAAAAAGCTGTGTGTTTATCCTGTTTCTTCCAACTTTCCTTTCTAGAGAGAACTCCAGAGATCTCACACTGTGGAACTGCAGGCCAGTCTTGGCCCATGGACATGTTTTGTTTGGACCATACTGTTTAAACATTTTTTTTGAATTGGTTGTCAACATTTAAAAATTGGCAGATTTTATGTAATGGTCCAGATTTTTGGCTTCTCTTGAAAAATCAGAAGATTTGGCAATTCCAGGCCTACATTCCTGTCTGGCCATGGTGGGCTGGAGCTGAGGAGAGATTGTCCCCTCCAGATGGAGCTCAGGAGTTTCCATCCCTGTGTCTGGCACTTTGGCGTATGCCCAGCTCTTGTGAGGTGCCTAACTTCCTCTGTTTTAGGACAAGCTTTTGTCAGATACTAGAATTTGTCCTGGAGATGGAAACTCAGGTCCAGGAATACTAGTAGTTATGACTTCCATGGTGAAACACCTGCTGTGTTCCAGATCTTAGGTGAGGTATAGGCGTTATCTGTGAGTCTCACAGTTCCCTGCCAATAAGATGTGATCCCAGTTTTATAGGTGGAACAGACTAAGGCTCTGAGAGCTAAAGGCCACTGGGCAGATCTCACTCAGCGAGCAGATAGAGGAAGCTGAAGTGGAATCCGGGATGATCCATGCAAAGTCTGTCTCCCTGCCCTCCCACTCCGCTGTAGCCTGTACATCTGCCTAGAGAGGAAGGGTTTCTGGGGAAGTTTCATATAGGGTGTCCCACGGGCATTACAGGGTGCTGTTTTCAAGAGAAGTCCTCTTGAGGGCCCTTTACGGAGGTGGCTTGGAACAAAAATGCTCCTCAGATCAGGCAGAGCCAAGTTTGGTTCGCAGCTGTAGGATCGCACTTTCCCCTCCTCTGCCTCTCTGCCCCTCTGCCCCTCTCTCCTTTCGCTCCCTCCTACTTGCCTATACTCCATCCGTGGGCACTTTCTTTGTGCTGAGCTCTGTTTCTGACTTTTCTGAGCCTCAGGTTTCTCATACTAGGAGGTGCTGTTGTCTGGCACTGTGGCCAGCCAAGTTGAGACCTTAGGTAATTGGTAGCCATTGTTAGGAATGATGAAGTTGTCTTGCACATTTTCACCATGGAAATCACATTGATAGAACCCCCAAATTACAGAGTTTTCTTGAAAAATATAGACTTAAGAAAACATTTTCTCTAAGTTACCTTGATAAAAGAAGTGGGAAGACCAGGTCTCCATAACCCTGACCCTCCTGTTGCTATAGAACATGGACCATCTGTGCTAGAAGTGTCTTGTAACTTTTCAAAGGTCAGTAGTACTTACTTATATCTCCATTCTGTAGATGAGGAACAGGCCCAGAGAGTTCTGGCATTTTGTGAAAGATCACACAGGTGGTAAGTAGAGCAGGGATTCAGAATAGAGCTGACTTCCTCAAAGCTTGTGTTCTTACCCCTTTACTGTGGGGCCTGATTACAATCTCTTCTCAGGATCTGAGCATCTGAGAACGTCTACACTGGTGACCATGTGACAAACGATTGAGGCATTTTCTGTCCCCTGTAAAGTCCTTTTATTCCTGACTGGTCAGCGAATCTGATTCTGATCCATGCTCGAGTGTCCACCCCTGAATGAGAGAACTGTGAGGGGCCTGATGACACCGGGCAGGGCCTCTTCCCAGGTGGGTTTATGTTTGGGCCTCAGACACCACTGATGGCGAAGTGTGCTCAGGCTATCCTAGCCCAGGTTTTCTTCATAATTCACATTCCCATGTCTTCCTCTTACTTTTTTGTCCAAAAGAAGTCTGTGTATCCATATTTGGTGATTGGTCTCTCTCTTCCCCTCCTACCCACCCCACCCCCCAAGGAGTCTGCCAAAATCCCATGTAATTTGTATCATCTCCCAAGCTGTTATAGTATATGAGGGCAGAGGATAATTTAGTTATTTTTGAATAAAGATTCTGAGCAAAAGTAAAAAAGGTGATGGTGGGGGGTGGTTTTCATACTCACTGCATGAAATAGACAATATTTCCTGAAACAGGAGATACGAACCTCAAAGAATTTAAAATAAAACATTCATTTTATTATTTTTTTTAAAGAAGGAAAACGAGAAAAAAAAGTAGAATAGTCAGTCTTTTTATCCTAAGTACAGATGAAATTGATTAAACCTTAAAGACTGGCCTCCGCACACCCGGTTTATTAATTGAAGAATTTCCTCTTACCCAGAATGGGAAGTTCACATTAAAATCGAGCTTGCCCTGAGTGGTAGTGACACTTGAGAACTGAACATTTTCCACAATCCTATTTTCTCTTCGGTGCTAGAGGAAATCCTAAAATGGTTAAAAGGGGGGAAGGGGTTTGGGAGGGGGACGAAGAGAGCAGAAACCATACATTTTAAGGAAGCCTTCTTTCATTTCCTTGTAAAGCATGAAATCAAATTACAGCTCATGGCCCACAATTATTTTATTTCTACATTTCACATTCCATTTTCTATTCCTTTTCACTACGCTTGAACAGGAATTGTACTTTTGTGCAAAGTCAGCTAAAAAGATTACCCCAGATAGACTATGACACAGTAGCTTAAAGAAGTAAAAAGACAAAACTTCCTGGTTTGATTGGGAGCCCTGTGGCCCTGCACAGACTGCACATCTGCTTCCATCTGGAAGGAGGCATCATTGACCATTGCCCCTTTTGGCCCCTTGGTCCCGACAAGGGCTTGGAAACCTCTGCTCTTTGTCTGCCTCTAATCCTCCTGAGAAAGGGAGATGTGAGGGGCGTCTACCCTGGTGGGTCCCTCACTACTGGAGATCCAGAGATGATACCAGTTGCTGCCTGGCACATGCTTAATACTCTGTCTTAGCAAGGTCAGAAGGTCATACCTTTTCCAGTCCTCATCCAGTCCCACAATTTAGTGTTACTGTGTCTCTCCCTAACTTTTTTTTTTGTAGAGACAGAGTCTCACTTTATCGCCCTTGGTAGAGTGCCGCGGCGTCACTCACACAGCTCACAGCAACCTCCAACTTCTGGGCTTAAGTGATTCTCTCAGCCTCCCCAGTAGCTGGGACTACAGGCACCTGCCACAGCATCGGGCTATTTTTCTGTTTCGCAGTTTGGCCGAGGCTGGGTCTGAACCCACCACCTTCGGTACATGGGGTACACTCGATGAGCCACAGGCGCCGCCCTCTCCCTAACTCTTGTTGACCCCTGTTGAGCAGAGAAAGCAGGCCCCAGGCTCAGTGCTTCAGTAGGCCATGTTATCCACTTAGCATCTGATGACATTTAATCATGCTGTTTTATTTATCTTTATTGTTAATTTTTACTTATGGCAAGTTTAATGGTCTTACATTTATTGTCTTGTAAAGTTCTTTTTAATACAAACACATTTGAGTTCAAAAAAATGATTCCATTTAAAAAACATATCAGCAAATAACAGTAAAAGTAGTGGCCATGGTCATTGCAGAAATCATTAAGGTGGTGCATAGGTGGGACACCCTGCTTTGATTCACTTCCTCCTTGAAGTGGGGCCAGCTATTTTGAAAACTTCCAGCCAAAGAGTTCTTTAATCATGTCTCCAAGTATCCAGTTTAAATCTTTAGTAGCCCTTCCTCTTAGGAAGTTCTCTGACAGATCCACTCGAGCTCCTTCATGCTTCTTTTTTTTTTTGGAGACAGAGCCTAAAACTGTCAGCCTGGATAGAGTGCCGTGGCATTACAGCTCACAGCAACCTCCAATTCCTGGGCTCAAGCGAGTCTCCTGCCTCTGCCTCCCAAGTAGCTGGGACTACAGGCACACTCCACCACGCCTGGCCATTTTTTGGTTGCAGCCGTC
>CAUYRH010096658.1:0-14593 GCA_963574655.1 Perodicticus potto
GGTCATTTTTACTCTGGTCCTCGGAGAGGGCCGCGTGTGCCGTCCGGGCCCAGGGACAGTCATTTTTACTCTGGTCCTCGGAGAGGGCCGCGTGTGCGGTCCGGGCCCAGGGACAATCGGTCATTTTTACTCTGGTCCTCGGAGAGGGCCGCGTGTGCCGTCCGGGCCCAGGGACAGTCATTTTTACTCTGGTCCTCGGAGAGGGCCGCGTGTGCCGTCCGGGCCCAGGGACAATCGGTCATTTTTACTCTGGTCCTCGGAGAGGGCCGCGTGTGCCGTCCGGGCCCAGGGATAGTCATTTTTACTCTCTGGTCCTCGGAGAGTGTGCAGTCCAGGCCCAGGGACAATTGGTCATTTTTACTGTCTGGTCCTCGGAGAGGGCCGCGTGTGCAGTACGGGCCCAGGGACAGTCATTTTTACTCTTTGGTCATTGGAGAGTGTGCAGTCCCGGAGACAGTAATTTTTACTCTCTGCACACCTCCGGACGCACGCTGCAATCTGACATAGTTCACATGACATAGTGAAGTTACTTCCATAACTATTATTATTAAAAGCAAACAATCAATTCCACAGATCAACAGCTCTCTTAAAACATGCTTTCTAATCTCTGTTTCCCCTCAGATGTATGGATATTGTCCACCTGGAAAGACCCCAAAATGACAGCCAGAAATCTGCCACCACCGCCCCTTCTGCTGTTCCTGCCATCATGTTTAATTGTGTTTGCTCAACTCGAAGCCAAACTCATATGCAGTATATTTAGATGGTTCGAACAGCGTAGCACTCGACTGTATTCACAGATATTTTCCATGCCACAATTCTTGGGAATTAGTTTGGAATAAATAAGGTAAAGAGAAGCGAAGCAATGTAATTTTGTTCCAGTGACAAAGGAAACAGTATCAAAATGGCAATCTGGAGATTTGCCTTGAAGGAAGGAATGGAGTGTTCCTTCTGGTGCACTCTCCTGCAAACGCAATCACGGTCCCATTCACTTGTCTGGATTTATTTTAAAGTGGCTGAGAACAAAAGCAAGAAGCTAATAATAAGAAACTGTGAAAAGTACCCTTATTATTTCAAAAGATCAATGTAAAATTGCTGTACTTACTCTTACATAGCATTAAAGGTAAAGGTGTAGAACTGATAAATACGTTGATTTTCTGAACTGCTAGAGAGCCTTTATTTTCCACAGAGGCAAACTTTCAATGTTGAAACACAAATACCATTAGTATGTTTTAGGATCTCATTCATGATATCTCAACTGTTGTGTTTCTTCGAATGCCTCAAAAATCACTCACAATTAATTTGCAAAAGCTTGATCGGATACTCTGGTCAGTTAACTCTACCTCACAATTTTCATCTTGTATTTTTAGTATCATTCTACAAATATAAACCCTATTGCCCAAATGTCAAAAGATTTATGAGTCATGGAATAAAGAACAGACTTTGTTGCAGAAGAGGTTATGACTTAGATTGGATCAATTAATTAAAAATAAAGATAAGTTTTCTGTTCTTTTAATCTGAGCCAAACTTCACATGACAATAATGATAAGAAGAAGCCTTTTAAACATGTAGAGCTTAAATAACCTGATTTTCATCTAAATTTGAAAAATGAAGAGAATTTTTAAGCAGGTAGATAATTTTCTGCTTGAGACTTTCCAGAGTATACTTCTTGTACCTACATGACTATTAGTCAAACATTGTATTAGAGGACAATGACACTGTGCTTACCTGTCAGGAGTCAGCTTTGTCTCCACATTCTGATTCCTCATTTGCTTATTAATTCAACAAATACTACATACAGCCTACTAAGTGCCCAAGAGCTGTTCTAGATACTGAAGACAGCTGAAAAAGGCAAATAAGGTGCTATTCTCATGGGGTTTACATTCTACTGTAGAGGGTAACATTAACACACAATAAACAGGCAGAAACTAAGATTTCAGGCAGTGTTAACTCCACTACAGAAACCCGGCAGAGCAGCACGCAGAGTGTCCTGTAGAACTACTCCAGACAAGGAGGCTCTTCTCTGAGGAGGAAACATTTGCCCCAGATGGCCAAGACAGAACCGGTCATGTGAAGACCTGAAGGAACTCCCTGAGTACTCCAGGTACTCAGACCCCAAAGTGGGACAGAGGTGAGAGAATCTGGAGAACATGAAGCGGGCAGTAACCTCCTTAGAGCTCCAGAAACTGAGAAGAGGTGTTTTGAGATGAGGACACACACTGAGCTTAGCACACATCGCAGCCAGGGACTCGGGCAGCTACTTCAAGGTTTGTTCTCCCTTTGGAGTCAGCACAGAACCAGCTTGTGAAACAAGAGTCACTATTGCCCCAGATATAAACACTCCTACACCAGAAATTTCCTCTTTCACATTGCTGTGCTGTCCCTCAAATCTACAGCTCTTAAGTCTTCATCTCCTGAGTGATTCTCTTGGCCTTTTGACCCTACTGTTTGCTCATTTTCCCATTGTTTGTGTTCCAGACTAAGAGCTGCCTGCCTGGTCTCTGACCTGATGCTTGTCCTGGCCCTCACTATTGGTTTAGGACTGGAGTCCATGTAACCTTACTGGTCGCAGTGCCTAATCCTATGACACCAACTCCCTACGAGGCTTCGATTAATTTTACCGTCCATCCTCACCTGAGCTCTTTTGAATACTTATATTTAGCCCTCCCTATGTGTGGCTTCTGTATCAGTGGAGTCAACCAGCCATGGCTACAAAATATTTGGACAAAAATAATTCCATAAAGGTCCAAAAACCAAAACTTGACTTGTCATGCACCAAGTACTATGTTGTATCCATGCACATGAAATTATGTATGGGAATTGTATTAGGTATTGTCCTCTAGAGAGGATTTAAAGTATACAGGAGGATATGCACAGGTTATATGCAACTACTACACTATTTTTTATAAAGTACCTAAGCATCCACAGATGTTAGTATCTGCAGGGGTCCTGGAGCCCCCATTGAATAGGGATGACTATACTGTGTGTTCAACTTTCAAAAACACTTCCATATACTTTAGCAGTCTTCACTGTGTCAATCTCCATGAAGTAGCCATATAATTTTCATTATTTCATTTTAAAGATAAGGAAATCTAAAGTCAAAGGTAAGCTCCTGAGAATTCAGGAATCCTGCATTGCCATCTCCTTCTTGTTTGGGGGTGAGAAGGTCTGGCGCATCATGGAAGAGCAAGTCCACAGATGGTCTGCTGCTTCTATTGAAGATGAGGCACAAAGAAACTGGAGACAGGTAGAAAGGACTCCTCTCCCTTCTCCCGAATTTTTTCATACTTATGTATTTTGATTCACTTTTCTTTGAAACATTATGTCCTTGGACAATTTTTGCAGCCCATTAGATAGAGCTGACAGAGGGTAGAGACTAACAGAGATGCACCACCAATGGAGCAAAGGGAGAACAACAGACTGACAGAATTGGTGAATTTGGAAGGAAAAGCGGAGTTGCTCTCAATTCTTTCCTTTGGCTTTCCCCAATCCCAAATGCCAGAGCTTTCAGGTGTTGGATGGCATGTATGACTCCCATTCTGAAAGCTAAATGTTCTGTGTTCTCATTTTCAAACGTGTATCTTTCAGATAACTATGTTGTCAAAAATGCAATGCACTATTCATTCTAAAAACAGGTGCTTTTAGATAAGTCCAGACAAGAGAATGTCTTAGAGAAAATAACAATTTTCTTGTTGGTTCAATATTAATCAAAACTCATAAACAACATTCTTAAAATAAATGGGAAAGTGATAAAAGAGATTAAAACCTCTCAGGTGTCTTTGACCCTTCTCAAGTATCTCCAGTAGAATGCTTTTCATACCATTCTTTAAAAACCTAGCCTTCTTATTAAGATGAGACTCTTGCTGTTCCTTTTCAACATTCATGATCCTTTTCTAAGAGAACTGTTTTGACCTGTTATTTCTGGCTAAATCCATGGGAGTTCTTTTTCTCCTACCCACTCCTGCACGTAGCTAGGAAAATACACTGAACTACACAGTGACCTACTTGAGTACATATATCTAAAGTTGTGAAACAAAACTACAACGTGCAATTCTGGTTAAAATACAAATTCACTTAGAATTCACTTATACAAAGCAAATGCAGTAAGTTTTAAACGATGTGTTGTCCCTAGAGTATCTATCTAATGGGTTGGAAACAGCAAATTCACAATTGAAAAAAATAACAAAATATCATTATTTAAATATAACTAATTAAATTAAATATAATTAATATATAGTTAATCTATATAAACTCAAAACTTTCCAAGAAAGAAAAAAAAATGACTTATCTTTCTGAGTTTGTTTCCAGACATACATGTAATATTGTGTAAACACTGTATAAAGGTAGGTTCAGTACTGTATAAATTTGTAAATGTGGACCTGGCCTCTCCTCCACACCCCCTGCCTCTCAGCTTTGGGGAGGTATCAGAGCACCTCTGGAGGCTTGTGCACACAGTGCATCCTGGAGTGCTCCTGCCAGGGGGTAAGCTTGCTGGGAGAAGGCTCTGTCCCTGATTGCAAACCTTCTGGGCTATTCAATTTTGATAGTAGGTGAGCTTTATTCAAGGAAGAAATAGTAGAAATAACATTGTGACCACAGATATAAGCAACAGCTTTTATTTGCAATAAAGCTGCCTTTTTAAAAAAGTTCCTTCTCGGAATTACTTCAATCTCTGTCCTGAGACATTTTCTCCTCTGTACCCCAATCTCTCAAGAATGATTTGACAATCTCACTATACCAATGTCATTATTTTCTGTTAGGAAAAATTATACTCAATATTTTTCTAAAAAGATATGGCAATACATTCTACATCACAAAGATCACATATAAAATAATTCTCATGCTTAGCTATTACCACACAGATGACACGTAAACAATAAAAGAAGTGTCATACAGATTTATCTTATTAGAAGATATGATATTTGATAAAAAGATACAATGTTACAGGTTACACCTTATAGCACTCATTAAAACTTTAAAGGTATAAATAATGTGATCTTAAATAGACAATGTTTATACTTTCCTGCAAAATCAATCACATGTGCAGATTCCTAGGCTGAGATTGCATTATTGCGTTGTACCAGTGTCCATGTAAAATGATATGCAACTGAGACTATAGAAAGACAATGCCAAAATGACTGGCCAGTGAAAAGTACAGTCCTGACAGTTCATTTATGTATTTCCCTGATTAGACAGGTTAATTTGCCTTGGCATTTTATGTGCATTCATTAAATTGCCATAAACAAAGGTATAGTATGATGATGACATTCAAGTCAATAACAGCTGGTGTTTACAATAGTGAACTATTGATATTAAATACACAAAGTCAAAGGTATTTAAAATTCATACTAAACTAATTTCACCTCAGATACAAATTGTACTACCTTTTCCAAATGTTCATAATAGGGCGGCGCCTGTGACTCAGTGAGTAGGGCGCTGGCCCCATATACTAAGGGTGGTGGGTTTTAACCTGGCCCTTGCCAAACTGCAACAAAAACTAGCCAGGCATTGTGGCGGGTGCCTATAGTTCCAGCTACTCGGGAGGCTGAGGCAAGAGAATCACCTAAGCCCAAGAGCTGGAGGTTGCTTTGTGCTGTGATGACACAGCACTCTACCTAGGGCAACAAAGTGAGACTCTGTCTCAAAAAAAAAAAAAAATGTTCATAATAGCAGAGTTTAGAAAGTACTCATCTAATTTTAGCTGCATTTTTTTTTTTAAGATGAGAGACTGAAGAGGAAGAAAATAAAAGAGATTCCCTAGCTGAGGAAATGTTTTACCTTTTGTAAAAGTACACTGATAAAATGTGTGTGTGTGTGTGTGGGGGGCATATCTCCCATACCCCTACAACCTTTTCCCTGACCAGATCCCCAATTTTATTACCTGTTTTTGAACAGAACACTGAAGGTCATCTTATCTAGTCCCAGATAATTTGGCAGCAAACTTGCCCAATTCCAGCTCCATTTTGCGATGGCTGACTGTTGATAAATGAGAAGACACTATTGTTAGTTATTAATCAGAGTTAATATGATCAGTAAATTAAAGCTCCAGCTGTGACAGACTAACTAAGAAGGAGGGGGGTCCAGAACAAGGACTCAGACAGATAACATCAATCATGTCCACAGAAGAAGGTTTTTATTCCAATAAGACAGCAATTAATTTATAAATCCGTTTGGGGATGTAGTCATTATTTATAAAAATATAAATCAATTTCTTGTCGTTACTCTTCCAAGTGTTAATGGCATTTGCCCAACAAGTTTCTCTGAAAGGCCAACTCTTTGAAAAGCAAAGTAAAACGACTGGAAACTTTTTCATATAACTATTTATAGTTTGGGGTTTATTTAGAACCGAAAAGTTTAATTAAAAAAAAACAACAACAACAAACTTAGACTCAAGTTATAAGACACAGCTTATAACTATAGTGTGATATTAATGTTACTCTTTTGGCTAAGAAAATGCTTTAAAGGGAAGATTATAAGGACCTGTAAGTGTAAATAATGTAAATGATTATTTTTTCTCTTATTAATAGATAATTTCACAACAGAGTAAAAAAAATTACTGTGAAAAATAATCTCATAACTCAGAAACTCAATAAAACATGGCATTTGTTTAAATGAAGTAAGGAAAATGTAACAGCTGCATTAAGCATTTACGGTTTGGAGCAATCTACCGTACAACACAGGAAAGGAGCCAGTAAACACAAACTTACTCAATATATTTGGTTTCAAAATATTATAGATGCTTATGTTCCTTAAACCAAAATAGTTTTGATAATAAGAGTCCAGGCTGATGTTTAAAATCTAACCAGAGCTTCTCCCTGTCACCTGCTGATTAATCGAGCACTGCAACCCTGTCACAGAGCAGGAGAATTCTGCCCGGGGTTGTCAGCATTTGAAGGTCTTATTCTACTACAGTATTGATGAATGCAGACTACAGCTGTAACAGGCATGGTAAAAATATTATCTGCATGCTGAATTAGGCCATTGTTTTAATTCTTATTTTCATCAGAGCTCTAGGTCAAGCAATCCTTCTCTTCTGCCCTGTTAGTTCAAATCATCTGTCAAGAGGTTTCTGGGAAAAAGATACCAGAAGGATGAACAAACCAAAAGCAACTTAGGATTTCAAATACTTTGGCAGAAAGATGATCTTTTTAATGTAACTACTGAAAATGCAACTTAAGCAATGGCATAATCTGACATTTAAAAATATGTGGTATTTAATCACATTGACTTTATTCCAAATAGCCTGGCTTTAAGATCCTTAACAAATTCATTTTAAATTTGGGAATGTGTGTAGAGTTATACAAAGCAAACTTACCTCATGCCACTAAAAATAGAAGCTCAATGCTCCATTTGTAATTAATTTCAAACTATTTTCCAATTTGCCTGATACAGTTTGGAGTTTTGTGAGTGTGTGTACAGGGGAGAGAGTGAGGCTAGGGAAAGGAAGAATGTTAGAAAATGCCTGGTTCTTTGACCTTCTGTAGACACAGCCAAAAAGATGTTCCCTCTGCCCATGGTAAACTGACCTGGTCAAGTTAAGTTTTACAGACCAAACATATGAATCAGTTTGACAAATAGAAAGGAGGTAAGATAACTTTTAAAAGTCAATTTGCACAGACCATGTAAATAAGAACAAGGGCTTTTGCTTCCTAGAAAAAAAAAAAAAAGCTTTTCGGTAAATATTGAAACACAAAGCATTATTTCTCACATGTCTAAAGAAATGACGCAATTGAATTAAACTCACCATTTAACTTCCACATACCTGAGCTAGCATGTTTCCACTAAACACCTTATATACATGGAAAGGGTTAAAGGAAGAAGGCTGATCTTCCACACTGCTCAAGGAGGTCATCTTTAAAGGTCGGATGGGTAATGGCTTTTCCTCTGAACCATTCATATAAAACAGTTGTTCTTTTAAATAGTCCTTCAAAGAAAGAAAATTACAAGTCATGATGGTGAGAAGCACACATTCCCTTTAAAAATAAACTGGTCAATATCCAAATTCACCCTTTCAGCACATTTGCTAGATTACAGTGAATTACTTGCCTTAGCAATAATACATTTCCAGAAGACAGATACAGACCAGAGACCTGATCAGCGTTGCAATAAACCCATCAAAAATGGGTGTACCTACTACTCAGTATAAATTAGAAAACCACTGAACAAGCTCTTATCTACTGCGTGTATGATGATACATCAGGATCTTTTTAACAGGCATCCTCTAGTCACTGGTTCACAAATTAACATGTCTGAGCACCAAAACTTAACTCAAGTAAGTGGTTATGCTACGAGATAAGTTGCTCATTTATTAACTAGAGTTGCTACCTACTCTGGGCTCAGCAGAGCATTGCGCATCTGATATTTTACTCCAACCAGTCTCATTCTATGCAGAATTAACTATAATGCCAGCTTCCAAACTCTATTTTCATCCTGTGGACTGAATAATATCAAGGTTTAAGAGAAACTCAAAATTTGTCATTCTAATCTCCCAACTACCAGTGCAGGCCTGGGTGAAAAAGTCAATCTATTGCTTTCCACCTCATTTTCTACCCATAAATAAGTAAGGTAAATAACTCTAAAGTATTTTATGAGAATTTTTCTGGAAAACAACAAGTTAAAACAACTAAAAGTCTCCCATCGACTAACAAATGCTTGCTATTAATAACTAAGTCATTAAATGAGTAAAATATAAATGTTCTCCTGAGTTTTACTGTGTCACACTTGAATATTTTTCTCTGTCGTTAGCATTAGTTAGGATGAAGGTCAGCATGTTAGAGCTGAAAAGGAATCCAGGAGTCATCTAGAAAACCCGTGCTACTCAGAGTCTGCTGAGCAGACCAGCAGGACTAGGCTGGAGAGCAGAGCCTCTGGTCTCACAGAGTCAGACTCTGCCTGTCAACAGGAACTCCCAGGAAAATGAAAGGCTCAGGAAAGTGTGAGAACTTTGGCCTAACACCATCTTTAGTGGTTGGCTCTGAAAGGTCAGAGGACAAGCCTGAGGTCACACAGGGTAGAGAGTAGAGAGGGGGCAAGAATCTGGTCTCAGTTCACTGTGCTTTTCTCTGTGCCCCTTAACTTTAAGAACAGTCACTGTGTTCACTGGGGAAGGCAAGTTTTAGGTCCTAAAACCCTAAAAATCTAAAGAAACCACACCTAAAAATAATAGTCATTTCTTAAACTTGCCTGCTATAGAGTCTCTCTCTTTAGAAAGATTAATTCTGCAGAGTGTGATAAAGTGACACCATGGACTCTTCTTAAATATCATTAAATAATGATGAACCCACCAGAAAAGAAATTTACACCTAGATGCAGATAATTGAACGAAAAATTTTCTCCATTGTGATTTATGCAACATTTGAAAAAAGAATATTCTTTCTTATTAGCAAAAATGCTTTATTTTGGCTAATAACATCTTCGATTAACTGATTTTCCCTACACAACTATATTTTGACTTTTGTTTCTATTATTCAAAAAAAGGAAGTGCTCTGTTGCAAGTTGTGAACCAAATCCCTCTCGTTAATCTCTGCTATACAGACATTTGTCATTACCCCGTAATAAAAACCTTGATTCCCTTCCTATGTCATGGCTTTAATCAGGTTTACCACTCCTCAGGGTATTTCTTTAGAAGATTCCCATTCTTTCTTGAGCACCTTCCCTGTGCAGTTACATCAAAGCTCAGTTCTCCATCCGTCATTTTCTGCCTCTCTTCACTGAACAGCCCCGCTGGTCTGGTGACCTCGAGTCCCTTACCCAGTGCAGACCACCATGCCCACAGGTGCGGCCGCTCCCATGCGTTCGTGGCCAGGACCTTAACAACGGGGCTTTTTTGCTTGGACGTCTTACTTCTATCTCAAAGACAAAGCATCTTTAAACCCATTTCCCTCATAACTTCTCTGTTTTTATCGATTTCACGCCCGCTGTTCCCCTGCCCTAGGTCTGCTCCATAAATGCATCAGTATTTATACTACATTTTCAAGTCGTATTGAGCGGCATATCCGAAGGTGCTGAAGACTCATAGCAACACTCTTCAAGTGAGCAAACGTCACAATGCAATTATCCCCAGAGCACAGCGGGACTGACCATGAAAGCAGGCGTAAGGACCACATCAGTCACTGAGCTCCCCTCGTGTTGTCTGGGGTTATTGCCTGTCTTTTAAATACATCAGTCACAAGGCAAAGGGCTCTTTATTTCCTTGTCTCTACTCTCACCTAACACTATGCCCCTTGCTTTGCCACCTCAGCCCAGCAAACCTCCAACTACTTCGCTCTGCAGCCCATCTGGCGCCTGTTGCCATAACAGTAAATATATTCAGTTATAACAAAAGAAAAATCAGAACTTTGAGCTTAAGTGATCAAAATGCAGTGATGTCCCAATGTAACTCTCATAGCATACCTGCTTAGAACTACGGCCTCACAGCTACCTGAGTTCTATGAGGGAAGAATAGCCTTTGTTTGGCCTTCCGGGACACACCAGGTGACTGATGGCCAATAGTTATCCACCTTAATTTTTGGTGATTTTGCTTATTGGTAATTAATTGACTTTTTTTTGTATCATGGGCCATTTAAAACTAGCACTATTCTATCAGTGTGGCCATACGTACCGACCACCGTCATCCTCAGAGCTGTTCTGACAGCACTTTACTAAGGACATGGGGTTAGTATGCCACAACATCTGTTCCCCAGGGGTCAGGATGGTCCCTCCAGCACATCTGGGTGGCCAGGTGGGCACAGTGACTTGGCAATACAGGTCTTCCAGTTAGCCATGGCTAGGGGTTCCAGACAAGCCCTAAGGCAGCTCTGAGGAATCATTAACCAGAGTGAATAGGTTGTGTCGCTTGGGAACAATTGTGCACCAAGCTCTGATGCCTTTAGGACGGGGTCACTTCTCACACCTAAAAATCCCTGGCAGCTCGCTCAGGTTCCCGGGATACACTGTTGCCTCCTGTTTAATGCCTGACTGCTTGGGCTCTATGGAACCCAGGACATAAAATTTACTTGAAATAACTTTTAGACAACGGTGGGCAGAACAGGTATACAATTGAGATGTAAAACATTGTGGCAGAATTTAATTCACTTCTTGGAAATATATGGCTTTTAAGAAATCTATTATTGACATAAAACACCATATTTTCATACCATTCAAATTTTACAATTTTCACTATTCTAAAGAATAGTCATATGTTTGCAAATATAAACATAATTATAGATGCCACATCCTAATTCAGATACATGCGATCAAATTAAAAGACTGATTACATTAGAAAATTTGTATTGTTTCAAGTAAATACCTGAGATAACCACCTATTTACATTTTCGCTAAAAAAGCCAAAAAACATTCAGGTCAGAGGCCTAACTAAGCAAAGAGATGGATGGCTATAACATTGGTTCTAACAGTGTCCGTGCATTAATGAATTGTCTTGGGTTAATCTGGTTGTTCCCCAATATAGTTCAACATATATTGAACATAATGGGGAGAAAAAATGAAGTTTTTTCATCACGTAAGAAACATCCAGCTTCACCAACACTTGTTATGTCTTTCAGGAAAAGTGCTGTCTTTCTTCAGAAAATTCTTCATGGTACAAATACCAGATTCCAACATCAGCTTAACAGTCACAAACCCACAATTCCCAAACTATGCCTCTAGTCTCTACAACTACAATTCAGAAATGAACTGAGTTTATGAGCCGTGTGTTATTGTTTAAACTGTATAAATAAAATCTACATTGTTTCAAGGAAGCTTTTTCTGTACAAATGCAGAACAGCCAGAGCTGAATAGATTCTGTTAATAATGGGATATTGAGTTGGGTATTGACTTTAAGAAGTATTATCACCTCCTTGACTAACCCTTAGCTGCCAGCAGACGCTGCCTCAGGCCAGTACACACCTAATTGCTCGGTAAAAAGGCTGTTTCCCTACCTCATTGAGCCGCATGATGTGATAAATTTGCCTCAGGTACTCGCTGCCACCTGGTTTGTGGCAGAGATCCAGAACCATCGTGTTTATTTTCTGCTCAGTCAGTTCAAGAGCAATATCTCCTTCTTCTAAGGCTGTGCTTTTCTCTATTGCCACAAATGCACTAAACACAAAGAAAGCATATACATATCAGCGGAAAGGGAAATAAATAATCATGGAGACTGAGTGCGGAGAGTCGGTGTAAATATCACATTCAGAGCACAGGTGAAGACCCGCTCAGATGGGGGAGCCTTCCCAGACTGCCGCTGATCACACAGACAGGACCCGAGAACGAAGCACCTGAAAGCATTTTTAAAAATGGAATCGCTTCTTTTAAAACATTTCTTTATTACATTTATACTTCTATCTATAAAACATTTTCCCATTACTGCAATCGTTGAAATTGCTATAATCTTGGGCTGGAAACAAAACATTTCTTTTTAAGAACATGTAAGAAATAATTTGTATTTTCTCTTTGAGGATAAAAAAGTATCTTTAAAGCCAGAAATAGCCTTGGTATTTTGTCTTTTGTAGCTTCCTCTTCACACCTGTCACAGAACACACTAAAGACTAATTAAAGTGTCAGAAGGGGGAGCCTGTTTTGCCAAACACATGCTGAGCGCTTTGTGGCAGGTGTGCTTACCACTGGGTATTTTAAATTGGCCTTTGACATTTGCCTTTTAAAAATATATACCCCACCCCGTCCTGTGTCTTTCTGTAACAGATACTTAGTCAAAGTCACTACTCTGATTATTCCTCAAGAAAAAAGAGCCACTAGTGCCACACCGGCAATGTGCAAGAGGTATTTGGGAAACACTTCTTTTAGAGAAATCCACATATTGTTGATTTTGAATCACATGGTGAGAACTGCTGACATAACAACATTTTAAACATCTCAAACTGTACCAATGCAAAACCTAATTACGACGTTTAACTTACATCATATGTACTCCACTTTAATTTTCTTGTTCCAATTGCTCTTAGGATCATGTTAGGTTTTGCTGTGAAAACATTCTTAAGAAAACTCATGGTTTCCCACTGTTTCCCAGACTAAATGAAATTTACTGTGGTGTAATCAGCTGTATTCTACAGTTCATTACTGAGATTTTGCCATGATTATAAAATTAGTTCTGCTAAGAGTCAGTGCCGCTGACCTGAAGACAGAACCAAATGATGCCCAGCTGCTGGACATTAACTTTGCTATTGCTTCCACATGTAGTTTCAAAACATCCATCTCAAAAAAGAAAAAAAAAAAAAAAGGAACTTTAAGATCATATAAACCTTGCTAAAAAAATAAGGAAATCCTACCCTGACTTAGAGATATTCATTAGCTATAAATTTTAAAGACCCTTGTTACAATAAAAGAAGTTTGCAAATATCTTTTGAAGCTGCATACAGGTTGCAAGCAAAATTTCTTGTCAGCTTTTGTAGAGGTTGACATTGAAAACGTTGAGGCCCTCTGACAAAGGAGTATCTCAGTGTCAGCCCCTGAACTGTATCCTTTCCTGTCCATCACTGTGCAGGTGAAGCACATGATTGGATTCAGTCAATGCCATGATTAATGAGTTCCTCTCTGGATTTGGGACTGCCTATCAATCACGTCATTAGGGAGAATGTGCCCTGAAAGAGGCAGACCTCAGCCCAGGAATAACTGCATTAATCTTAATCTGTGTATGCACCCAGCCAGCCAAGTCAGGGTCACCATGATGAAAAACAATAATCTTCAACTCGACAAATTACTTTGCAAAGACAGGCATTTCTTTACTTTTTGAGCTGTGTGTTCTCCGGAATCTAAGCTGACTGTTTACAGCTTGAGTGTTACTACAAAGTGAAGGTTATTTTAATGAATAGTAATGCTTTCGGGTGGAACGGAAGACAGGCAACACTTAGAGCTGCCACCTTTCCACTGCAGTTATTTTCACCATTTCCATACAGTCAAAGTTAAAATATGGGTACCAGAGAAGAAATCTAGCTAAATGATATCATGTAGTTCTCAGATAATCTTCCTGAGGAATTAAGGTTTAATTTATCCTAACAGAAGAACTATTTTAGTTTAAATGCTTAAATAAGTCTAAATATGTATGTATATATTTATAAATATAGTAGAATCAAAGTAACCCTCTCCCTAATACAGAAATAATGGTTTGAAATACATTTTTCCTCATAGTGTAGATCATTAATCTGTGAGAAGGACTTAGAGGTGAAAGTTCACTTCTGTATCAGATAGTCCATTAGAAATCGAAATCTAGAAGAAACACTCCTAGGGTGCCCAAACTCCGTAAGAGATGGTTACCTTAAGTGAGTTATGCCAAAGTTAACTCTTTTTCAAACAAATGCAATATATAAATTTGTGTTTCTATATGTTGTTATCATTTGAAAAAATTGTGAAAGGCACAGCATTGTGCTAATTACTTACTATACGGAATCTTTTTTTTTTTTATTGTTGGGGATTCATCGAGGGAACAAGAAACCAGGTTACACTAGTTGCATTTGTTGGGTAAAGTCCCTCTTACAATCGAGTTTTGCCCCCAAAAGGTGTGGCACACACCAAGGCCCCAAGACCCCACCCCCCTTGCTCCTTCCCTCTCTCTGCTCTTCCTTTCCCCACCCCTCCCTCATTCTTTCTCTCTCTGTTCTCCCCTTCC
>CAUYRH010096659.1:0-10040 GCA_963574655.1 Perodicticus potto
CAAAAATGATCTAACATGTACTTTCTCTGTAAGGCACATCATAGCTGCCTTGCGCTTAGGAACACTAGATAGCATTACAGTTCAGGGCCATTTTAAACAATGAAATCACAAAATGAAAAAGTTAACCCCCAAAAAACCTAAAAAACAATATTAGCTCCCAATTTAATCATGAGGAGCGTTGTTTTACCACATATTTTATATAAAAGTAAAACACTAGCTCCCTGGAAAGAATCTGAGATAATGCTGACACTTAGGGTGCCCACAACCCTCTTCAGGAAAGCAGCTTGAGCAAATCCCTATTCATTCACTGCTTATATTTCAAGACATACAACCCTTTGTAACTTCCACCACAAAAGATTAGATCAGGGAAACAATGTTAGCTCTTACGTTGTCAATGGCATCACCTACCACAAGAACTCTCCCAAAGTGCTACTAGTACTAAAGGTCTTTATTCTCTTTAAGAAAGTGTGAATACAAGAGAGAGTAAAAGGCTGAGGTGGCAATAATCAGAAGCCTGGAGACAAAGGCAACAAAAGTAAGCAGAAGAATAAGCAAGAAAGAAGGAGTAAGAGGGTTACTCACAGTTGCAGTATAGCAGATAGAGAAGAAAAGCAAAAGGATTGAGGGGACTGAGTTACACAAAATGGTGATTATTAGGTTGCTACTAGGCTAACCAATGTGTTCCACGGTTCCATGGTACTTACTAAGTTGTTAAGACAGTCCGATGAATCCTCACTGGCCCACGTACTCTTAACTAGCTATCCCTGAAAGAACCTGAAAGTATGTCTCCTCCACCATTTGACATCCAAATTCCTATATCTTACATTTCTGAAGTTGTTATAAGGAGACATATACAATATGTAAATAAAATACAAAGACATGTATGTTCAGTCATATAAGCTACATGTTTAGAAAAAACATTACAAGTCTGCCAAATATTACTTAGCACAGACCAAGAAACAAATTATTTTATTCATTTTCTAAACATTTAATAAGTATAATTATATATTTTCAAAAGACTCAAGGAACTCAGCCTTAGAATACAAAGAAGGCAAAGCTATGCAGAAAGCACAAAAATGGACATATCTATAGGACATATTAAAGGAAATAGAAATGAAAAAGACTCAAGTCACATTCCACCTCACAAGAAATGCTAAAGGGAATTCTTCCAAGTGAAAGAAAAGGATGTAGCAACATAAAAACATCAATGTGTTCCACAGCTAAACTCACTGGTAAAAGTAAGTACACAAGTCAAATCCAAAATATTCTAATACTGTAATGGTGCTATAAATATCACTATGTCTTTCAAACGCAGGTTAAAAAACAAAACCATTTTAAAGGGCGGCACCTGTGGCTCAGTCAGTAAGGCACCGGCCCCATATACCGAGGGTGGTGGGTTCAAATCCAGCCCAGGCCAAACTGCAACAACAACAAAAAAATATCCTGGTGTTGTGGCAGGTGCCTGTGGCCCCAGCTACTCGGGAGCCTGAGGCAGGAGAATTGCCTAAGCCCAGGAGTTGGAGGTTGCTGTGAGCTGACGCCATGGCACCCTACCGAGGTAATAAAGTGAGACTCTATCTCTACAAAAAAATTTTTTAAAAAAAGGGTGGCGCCTGTGGCTCAAGGAGTAGGGCACCAGCCCCATATATCCGAGGTGGCGGGTTCAAACCCAGCCCCGGCCAAAAAGCTGCAAAAAAAAAAAAAAATTTTAAATATCATAGCTATAAATTTTCTCTGGGATACACAAAATAAAAAGATGACAATTATGACATCAAAAACATAAAATGTGACAGAAAGTAAAAATATACAGAGTTTTCACATGTGATTGAAGTAAGTTGCTATCAGCCTGATAACACTTGTTAAGGTGTTGTACATAAACCTCATGGTAACCAAAAAGCAAATAGCTATAATAGAAAAACAAAAGATAAAAAGAAAGAAATCAAAGTATACTACTGTAGAGATAACCTGGTCACAAAGGAAGACAGCAAGAGAGAAAAAAAACCAAGAGAACAAAAAAATAAAAAAATAAAAAAACAGCAAAATTGCAATAAGAAGTCCTTTCCTCTCATTAACTACCTTTACTGGAGGAAACAGAGGGTGCCAACAAAATGGATATATATTTTAAGAAAGGAAAAAAGTATTAAATTTATGATACTCAAGTCACATTTGATGTCTGCAATTACAAGAGGTACTTAAAATGATTTGTATTCACCTTTTGTTATTGGTATATCACATATATTGAGTACTGAGTATACTGAGGGCATGGTGGCTCATGCCTGTATCTCAGCACTTTGAGAAGCCAAGGCAGGAGGATTATGTGAGGCCAGGAATTTGAGACCAGCTTGAGCAACATAGCAAGACTCAATCTCTACAAATAAAAATTTTAAACTATAAAAAAAGAAAAAGAGGCGGCGCCTGTGGCTCAGTGAGTAGGGCACCAGTCCCATATACCGGAGGTGGCAGGTTCAAACACAGCCCCAGCCAAGAAAAAAAAAAAAAAGAATATCATTATATAATAATAAAACAGATCAACTCCTCAAGTGGCTATAACAATGGTAAATATACATGTACGCAACATCAAAGAATCTAAGTATATAATGCAAATATTAATAGATCTGAAAGGAAAACTAGACTACAATATAGTAGGCATCTCCAATATTACACTTTCAGTAATGGACAGATCATCCAGACAGAAAATCAGTGAGGAAACCACATACTTGAACTACACTCCAGATCAGAAAAACGAAACAGATATATATAGAACATTCCATACATATATAGAATACACATTTTCGTAAGTACACATGGAAGGTTCTCCAGGATAGCTCATATGTTAGACCACAAAATAAGTCAGAACAAATTTAAGATGACTGAAATCACATCAAACATCATTTCCAACCACAATGGTATGAAACTAGAAATCAATAATAGGAGAGATTTTGAAAACTTCACAAACATGTGGAAATTGGAAAAAAAAGGTATCCCCAAAAGCCAAAGAGATAATGTGATACACTAGAAAGCAGAGTTTTTTGCTTCAGAGGAATCATGACTCTATAGACTTCATTAAGAAAACAGAAGACCCCCAAAAGGGGGGTTAGTGGAGCCTTTATCTGAGTTCCCTAAGGGGCCTGAGTCATTTTACATCAATTACTTTGCTTGTATTTATGTAAAGATGACACAAAATAATGTCATAGCTAGCCTTAAAAATTTTCATGGCAAAATTAAAGAATCAAAACCTGACCTAAACAAAGATAAAATCCTTTGTATGCTCCCCTAAAAGAATAACTACTCCTAGAGAAATAATGACAAAGCCCAGTTAACCTCCTGGCCTACTGGTTAAAAAACCCAGTGGGCTTTTTTCGGTTTTTTTGTTTTTTTCTTGAAACAAAGTCACCTGCTAAAGCGCAATGGCATCATTAGTGCACATAATAGCTCACTGCAACCTCAAACTCCTGGGCTCAAGCCATCTTCTTGCCTCAGCCTCCCCAATAGCTGGGACTATAAGCACACGCCACCACACCTCTAATTTTCTATTTTTAATAGAGACAAGATCTCACTCTTGCTCAAGCTGGTCTCAAGCTCCTGAGTCCAAGCAATTCTGCCTCAGCCTACCAGAGTGCTCTGATTATAGGTGTGAGCCACCAAGCCCAGTCCTAAAATAAAATTTTGTGCTTTTGTTCCAGCAGCCTGATTTCAATTCCGAGTCAAGGAACGAGTCTCCTTTTGTTTGGTAGTCATGTAACTCTTTAACTTTTATAGGTACTCATTTATTATTGATCCCTTTCCTTTCCTTAGACAATTCTGATTTCTGCCACAAAGAAATACCTAAAACGGGTTAATTTTATAAGGAAAAGAGGTTCACAGTTCTGCAGGTTTTATTAGAAGGTATAGAGCGTGCATCTGTATCTGGGGAGGGCCTCAACCTGCTTCCACTCACTATAGAATGCAAATGTGAGCCCAGCACACAAGGCAAGAGACAAAGAAGAGGTGCCAGACTCTTTTCAACAATCAGTTCCCACAGAAATTAAGAGTAGAATTCATTCAGCCAGTCACAGTGGCTAAGAGTAAAAACTCACTCATTCCTGCAAGAATGGCACCAAGCCATTCCTGAAGGATCTGCTCCCACAACTCGAAGGCCTCCCACCATATCACCTCCAACACTGGGGATCAAATTTCAACACCAGAATTGGCAGGGCCAAACAAACCATATCCAAACCATAGCATTCCACTCCTGGCCTCCTAAATCTCATGTCCTTCTCACATTCAAAATACAATCACTCCACCCCAGTAGTCACCAAAACTTTTAACGTGTTCCAGTACCAACTCAAAAGTCCAAAGGCTCACCTAAGAATCAAGGCAAGTTCCCTAGAGCTATGAGCCCATAAAATCAAAAAAAAGTTATTTATTTCCAATATACAATGGTGGAACAAACATCAGGTAAAATTTCCTCTTTAAAAGGGAGAAATTGGTCAAAAGAGAAGGGCAATGAACCCCACATAAGTCTAAAACCCAGCAGGACACACATTTCAATTCAACTTTAAGCTCCAAAATAACCTCCCTTGATTACGAATGCTGCCTTCTGCGCACACTGATGTGAGGAGTGGGCTCCCGAGGCCTCAAGCAGCCCTGTCCCCAAGGCTTTGCTGGGCATAGGTCATGTGTCTGCTCTCAAAGTCCAGTGCCTGTGGCTTTTCCAGACTAAGAGTTCACCCTGCTGATGGCTCTATAATTCTGGGGTCTGGAAAGTGACGGTCCTACTCCCACAGCTATGTAGAATCTCTATGGGGGTTCCCCCATCCTACTTGGCACTGCCCTGTTTGGGATCTTTACAGAGACCCTGTCCCTGCCGAGTCTTCCTCAGTACCCAGGATTTCAGATACATCCTCTGAAATCTAGGTGGAAACTTCCACCACTCTTGCATTCTGCAACACTTGCAAACCTATACCACCTGACTATAAGCTGCCAAGGCTTATGCCCTCTGGAACAGTAGCCCAAGCATCATCAAGGGTCCTTCAGCCAGGGATGGTGCCAAAGGATCAGAGCCAAAGCAACAGGGAGCTTCCAACCATTCTGTCCTTCCAGTCCTCTGGGCCTGTGATGGGAGAGACTGTAAAGATTTCTCTGCTATCAGCACCTTTTCCCCATCCTTCTGACTATTAGCACCTGGCTCCTTTTTATCCAGATTAACCTCTCTAGCAAGTGGTTGCTCAGCTGCATTCTTGGATTCCTTGCCTGAAAACACTCTTTCCTTCTCTACCACATAGCCAGGCCACAAATTTTCCAGATTTTTACTTTCTGCTTCCTTTTTAATTATGAATTCCAGCTTTAACTTTGTGCCCATATCTGATTGTAGGCTGTGAGAAGCAGCCACACAGCTTCTTGAACATGTTGCTGCTTAGAAATTTCTTCCACAAGATATCCTTAAGATCACTCTTAAATTCAACTGTCCATAAAGTCCACAGCTATAGACTCAATGTAACCAAGTTCTTCGCTAAGACTTTCAAAGGGGGACCAGTTATGCTTCAGTTCCAGCAAATGTCTCTAAATATCCAGCAGAATTTGGTCACAGCCACTTAATCAATTTCTAAGAAGTTCCAAAGTTTCCCTTGTCTTTCTATCTTCTGAGCTCTCCAAACTCTTCCCTTTTCTGCCCTCTGTTCTATTCCTATTCTCTTAGCTACTCCAAACTCATCTCCTGAAATCTGCCCACTTATAAAAACAACATGAAAAATGAAGTATAAAGAAATAAAAGTGAGAATCTACCTGAAGTCTTGCTAGTTGTGCAGTACGGGCTACTATTTTATTGTATGGCTCGACAATTTTTGCTTTCATCCTACAGGGGAGAAAAAGGAAAATAAACTCATTTTTACAACATCAATAGATAAAAACATTTCTATTCCATTTACTTATAAAATAAAGAATAGTACCTGTCAACAGCTCCCTGTAAGGCCCCAATTCTCATCTGCATCATCTGAAGAACACCTAGGAGAACATAACAGCTTCATTGGCTTTACAAATTTATAACAAATCAATTGAGTAAAAAGTTAAATTTAAAAAACATACATAATTAATGTACACAGCTATGATTTAATTTAAAAAAATACATAAGTTTAACTTTTTCTGTCATCATCTTAATTCAACCAGTATCTTTTCTCTGATTCTGGAACTAGACAGTGAGAATGGTTGCAAAACATTGTAAGCATACTTAATGCCACTGAACTGTATATTTTAAAAATGGTAAATTTGATATTATGTGTATTTTACCACAATTACCAAAAAAAAAAAAAAACCTGAATGATTTTCCATGGGCTCCCTTTCGCTCCTGTCACTCCTGTATTAAAACTATAGACCACGGCTTGGTCCCCAAGGCTGGTACAATCTGAAAATGGTGTACTCCGTTCAACCTTTGTCCCCATTCCCATGTTCCTACCGGATAAACTCCTACTATATTTCAAGCCTCAGCTTAACAGAAACAATTACTAAACGATTCACCAACTAATTTAGTCTCTCATTATTATCTTCTACAGAACACTATACTTGTACTTCATGGCACTAATTAGGTAATTACATATCTACCTGTATATTTATCTGATGTTTTATTCCCCCAGTAGGCTATAAATTCCCAATGTTAAGGAAAGTATCTTTTCATTCACTTACTGTATGAGGTGGGAAAATTTAAGTTCATGAACTCATTTTAGAAAAAGTGCTACCTATCTCCTTACTATCACTACAGTCACCTTCAAAGTCCTCCCCTTGGGAAGCTATGCACCAATGCCAGCACCTAGTCCATCCTTTAAGCAACTTTAGAACTTGTTTTCTGGAATGGTCAACGGAGCTGTCATTATGCAAAGTGTGACAATTAAGTTCACAAATTCATTCTAGAAAAAAAGTGCTTCAAAGGTAACCATAGTGATATTCAGCAATGGAGCACTTTTTCTAGGATGAGTCAGAGCCTAACCTAGCATCCTTCCCAGAGTAAGTAGTCAATAAATATTTGTTGAATTAATGAATTATATGCTATATAAATAATAAACATGGACAGCAAGTATATTATTGCCTATACTCTTTAGGTTTACAATATGAGGAAGAAACTTTACAAAATTGTAAAAACATTTTCAGAAAGATAGAAATTAAATTTTATTTAGACTTTCAATTAGTACAGATAATTATTTTGAATTCCACTCTTTAAAACTCAGTTTCAATATTCAACTGGCATAGTTATAGCTTTGAAAACATAATGTTCCAAATCAATTTAAGAATAGACATGTTGTCATATGTTAAATAAAGTAACATTAGAACCAGTAAGTATTTCTATCAGCATGTAAGTATGTATTAATATGACTCAGTCCAACAGAGTCCCCTATGGACCCAAAGATTACCACCATGCTGTTGGCTTTACAGTTTGTTCATCATAAACTCAAAGAATGAACTGCCCTTACTGGTTACCACCATTTCCTTAAACCTTATTCTCCCCACAACTCATTATAGGTTTTCACCAATACTCTGCTATAACAGATCTTCTCAAGGTCCACTAGAAATCTCAAAGTTGCCAAACTCCTTTTTTTTTGAGACACAGTCTCACTTTGTCACCCTTGGTACAATGCCATGGTGTCACAGCTCATAGCAACCTCCAGCTCTTGGGGTTAGGCAATTCTCTTGCCTCATCTTCCGGAGTAGCTGGGACTACAGGTGCCCACCACAAGGCCCAGCTATTTTTTTGTTGCAATTTGTCCGGAGCTGGGTTTGAACCCGCCACCCTCGGTATATGGGGCCAGCGCCCTACTCACTGAGCCACAGGCGCCACCAAAGTTGCCAAATTCTATTGTCAGTTCTGTCTTCTTATCTTGTTTAAACTCTTAGCAATTCATGACAGTTGAGCACTCCCTCCATGAAACATTATTTTTGTCTAGGCTTCCAAATCATCACACTTCCTGGGTTTCCTTCTATCTCATTAGCTGTTCCTATTTCTCTTCTGTTACATCTCCACATACTAGAACACCCCCAAGACTTGATCCTCAACTATCTTCTGTCCTCCATCTACAGTCTTTCATGAATTTCATTTACTGCCAATGTTTTCAATACTATCTGTTCAATAAAATACTGATTTTATACACACATGCATTCACACATATATATACACAGAAAGATTTTCTTTATATCTTCCTATCTATGGTCTTGCTTCCACCCTCCTTTCCTCGGGCTCTGTTATGTCAAATTTAAGATGCCCAATACTGTATAACTTCTGCCCCACACTCAACCCACCAATACTCATAATCCTCTTCAGTCTATCTCATCTCAGTTATTCCTACCATCATCATCTATCCAATTTTTCAGACCAAAATTCTAGGAATCACTTGTCAGCTCCTTCATCTCCCATCAACAAATCGTACTAGCTCTGCCTTCATTTTACCCCAGCCACCAACATGTAATCCAAGGCACCATCAAATTCTAGTATTCTAATGGCTTCTAAACCAGTATCCCTGATTCCATGCCTGTGTTTCTATAGTGCTACTAACTATTTAAAGTATTAATTTCATCATATAATACCTTGATTAAAACCAATGGTTTGGCTCGGCACCTGTAGCTCAGTGGTTAGGGCGCCAGCCACATGCACTAGGGCTGGTGGGTTCGAACCCAACCAGGGCCTGCTAAACAACAATGACAATAACAAAAAAAATAGCCAGGTGTTGTGGTGGGCGCCTGTAGTCCCAGCTACTTGGAAAGCTGAGGCAAGAGAATTGTTTAAGCCCAAGAGTTTGAGGTTACTGTGAGCTGTGACGCCATAGCACTCTACTGAGGGCAACATAGAAAGACTCTGTTCCAAAAAAATAAAAATTGCCGGTGCCTGTGGCACAGTGAGTAGGGCGCCAGCCCCATATACCGAGGGTGGCAGGTTCGAACCCGGCCCCAGCCAAACTGCATCAAAAAATAGCCGGGCGTTGTGGCTAGCACCTGTAGTCCTAGCTACTCCGGAGGCTGAGGCAAGAGAATCGCCTAAAGCCCAGGAGTTGGAGGTTGTTGTGAGCTGTGACTCCATGGCACTCTACCAAGGGTGATAAAGTGAGACTTTGTCTCTACAAAAAAAAATAAAATAAAATAAAAATTAAAAAAAAAAATGTTGCCATTTCATTTAGAACGAAACCCAAATTCCTTTCTAAACCTCATCTAAAAGTCTCACTCATTCACTAAACACCAGCTATTCTGGCCTTCTTTATGCCCCTCAAACATGCCCACCTTAATCCCACCTTTTCCATTTATTGTTCCCTAAGCTTACAATACTGTTCTCCCCAAATCTTCACATGATGGCTCCCTCCAGTCATTTAGATCTCGGCTTTAAATGTCATTTTCCCAAAAAGGCCTTAACTGACCAACTTAGATAGCTAAGGATTCCCCTTCTTCTAACCCATCACGTGCTTTGTTTTCTTTGTAGGGCTTAAAAATATCTGAACTTTTCTATTTGAACATTTTTCCCACTACCTCCCTATCTAGCATACAAATTCATAAATTCGATGACAGTAACTTTTTCTTTTTTTTTTATTTTTTATGTATACATGTGTTTATTAGGCTTCCACTTTTGCCTTCACAGAATTAAAAAGGCTTAAAATTTAATAACAATAACAATGTTTAAGGTAAGGACTAGAAACAAAAATCTTGTTAAGAATGAATGAAGATAAATACATTCACAAAAGAAATCAGACGATTGCTGCATCAAAATATTAAGCAATAATAATAATGCAAAGAAAGTAACATTCACATTGTCAGATAAGAGTAAGTCTATTACAGAATGCTTTAACTCTGAGGCTCAGTGTGGAGTCATCAGTTAACATCTTATTATTTTTTTTTCCCAAAGTCTCAAAAAATAGACAACTAATATTTATTTTTTTTTTTTATTTTTTTTAAGACAGAGCCTCAAGCTGTCACCCTGGATAGAGTGCCGTGGCATCCCAGCTCACAGCAACCCCCAATTCCTGGGCTCAAGCGAGGCTCCTGCCTCCGCCTCCCAAGTAGCTGGGACTACAGGCGCCCGCCACAACACCCGG
>CAUYRH010096660.1:0-32583 GCA_963574655.1 Perodicticus potto
CCCTGAGCTACAGGCACCAAGCCCCTGGGGTTTTTTTGTTTCTTTGTTTGTTTTTTTGAGACAGAGCCTCAAGCTGTCACCCTGGATAGAGTGCTGTGGCATCACAGCTCACAGCAACCTCCAATTCCTGGGCTCAAGCGAGTCTCCTGCCTCTGCCTTCCAAGTAGCTGGGACTACAGGTGCCCGCCACAATGCCCGGCCATTTTTTGGTTGCAGCCATCATTGTTGTTTGGCGGGCCTGGGCTGGATTTGAACCCGTGAGCTCAGGTGTACGTGGCTGACGCCTCAGCCCGCTGAGCCATAGGTGCCGAGCCTTTTTTTCTTTTTTTTTTTGAGTCTCGGGTACCAAGGGTAGAGTTACCTTCTCAGTCTAGGTTATCATGATTGCCTACCAAGCTCTCTCGAGTTAACCCCACTCCCTACTCCCTCCCTGCCCTGTTCTCCTGCTTGACATGTATCTTTAGCTATTTTTTTTTAGGTTTCTACTTTGACATTGAGATCTAACATAAATACAGTAAGGTGCATCAGTTTGAAGCACACAGTTCAAAGAATTTTTATTGGCTCGGCGCCTGTGGCTCAAACAGCTGAGCTGACGGGTTTGAATTCAGCCCAGGCCCACCAAACAACAATGATGGCTGCAACCGAAAAATAGCCGGGCATTGTGGCGGGTGCCTGTAGTCCCAGCTACTTGGGAGGCAGAGGCAGGAGAATTGCTTGAGCCCAGGAGTTGGAGTTTGCTGTGAGCTGTGATGCCACAGCACTCTACCCAGGGCGACAGCTCGAGGCTCTGTCTCAAAAAAAAAAAGAATTTTTATTGATGTATAAGTCCTTGGCCCAGCACCCAGATCAACATATAGAAATGTCACAGCAACCCTGAAAGGCTCCCCATCCCCCATCCCAAGCAATACCTCCACTACTCCAGAGAAGAAACCACTATTGGCACTTTGAAATCCATCTTGTCTGTTCTTGAACTTCCTATTTATGTCTGGCTTATCTCACTCTGCATAATACTTTGAAGACTGATCCACAGCGAGCTGTGTGCGAATCCACAGTTTACTCCCCATCAGCACTGAGTCCTATTTCATCGTGTAGACCTGCTCCCCCGGGCCCTCGGCTCCTCACTCACCGAAACACATGTGGATTGTTTCACTTTGAGAATGTTAGGAATAAACCTGCTATGAACGTGCTAGAGGTCTTTGGTAGGCATGTGCCTCTATTTCTCTTGGCTATATTGAAGGTCAAGGATTTGTTCTGGTAAAATATTGAACTTACAGAAAAAATTATAAAAATTAGAAGGAACTCCAGAATATCCTACAGCCAGATCGTTTATGTTTTGCCCCCACTTACTTCCTTATTTTTCTTCTTTCGGTATTTTCTTTCTTTCAACAAGCTAAATTATTTGAGAGTCAGCTGCAGGCAAGATAGCCCCTCACCCTAAACACTCCAGTGCATATGTCCAGACCCTCTATTACACACACACAGTAGCATTATCACATTTGGGACATTTATCATTGAAATGGTACCATTATCAAATCCACGTGTCATCATCAACATTCCACAGATTTGGCCAGGTGCAGTGGCTCATACCTATAATCCTAGTACTCTGGGAGGCTGAGGCAGGAGGATTGCTTGAACCCAGGAGTTTGAGGTTGCTATGAATTAGGCTGACGCCACAGTACTCTAGCCTGCGCAACAGAGTGAGACTCTGTCTCAAAAAAATAATAATAATAATAATTATAATAATAAATATAAATAATAATAATTCCACAAATTGTCCCCATGAAGGTCTTCATGGGTTTTTCTGGTCTAGGATGACATATAGGTCCCTTCGGTTGTGTAGGCTCTGTAAACTGAAAGAGCTCCTTCTTCAGGCTCTCCTTGAATTCATGACCTTGACACTTTCAAAGTTCATGGGTTGACTATGCTCCAGCACAGTCCTCAACGTGCATCTGTCTGATGTTTCCCAGTGATTATATTAAGGTTCCACATCTGAGAGATCTTTGCAAGGATATGGTAGAGGTGACACTGTGTTCTTCTCGTGCATCCTATCAGATGGCATACAACTGTGATTTGTCCCCAGCAGGATAATAAAAGATTCCACTTCACAGAGCTGATACGAGGATTTAAATGAGACACAGCCCAAGAGTTGATTTTGTAATTATTATGTCCCCTGAACTTGGAGGGAGGGCCCAGCACGGGGCAGAAGAACAAACCCAGGTTGCTCCCGCCCAGATCTGTCTCCTGGGCCCATTCTAACCTCACAATCTACAACTTAGTTAGACCCAAGATGCAAAGAGAGACACCGGCACATAGGAGCCTAGAATTCTAGTCAGGCCAGGCTGGAGGTCCACTGATGCTGTCTCAGCCTGAGCCTCTAGTAACTGAGTGATGGGGCACCGATGCCCAAAGAGGGCAGGGGGATTCCCGAAGGCCACACAGCCAGTCACTCAGCCTGTAGGATCTCAGCCCAGGCTGCTGCACCCTCCACACCAATGATTTCAATGGAGCACCCCCAGAGGGGACAATTAGCAATGGCTGGAGACATTTTTGGTTGTCGCATTTTGGGCGGAGGGAGTGGCTACTGGCATCTAAGGGGTGGAGACCAGGGACACTGCTAACCATCCTACTATAGGCCTATGCAGCATGAAATCCCAGCACTCTGGGAGGCCGAGGCAGATGGATTGCCTGAGCTCACGGGTTGGAGACCAGCCTGAACTGGAGCGAGACCCCGTCTCTAAAAATAGCAGGCCATTATGGCGGATGTCTGTAGTCCCAGCTACTTGGGAGGCTGAGGCCAGAGAATAGCTTAAGCCCAAGAGTTTGAGGTTGCTGTGAGCTGTGATGCCACGGCACTCTACCAAGAGTGACAAAATGAAACTCAGTCAAAAAAAAGAAAATCCTACAATGCACAGCACAACCCCACAACAGAGGTCCCAGTTCAAATGCCAGTAGTGCCACAGTTGAGAAGTCCTGGTCCATGAGGAGCCAAAGGCGGCAGCCAATGGGGTGAACCCCTGGCCCACCTCTGCCCCCACCGTTCCCCAACTAGCTATGAAGAAAAGGCAGATTGGGACCCTTCAGCAGCAATGAAGGCTTGAGGAAGGGAGTCCACATTGTGCAACTGGGGTTTTGCCGCCCAAGTCTGTTTTTTTCTGAGTTCACAAGAGTTCACATCAGTGCCATTGGAGAGGGTCTGAGGATACCACAACCTCTGGGGAGCTGAGGGGTGGGGCCTGGCATTCACAGGGGTGCCTGCAGGGGGCCCAGGATCTTAAGCCTTCCTTGGCTGACAGGTTGCTCAGTGAGGCAGTTACTCCCCAAGATCCTGTTGTCTTCTCTAGACTCTGATTTTATAGACCATGAGGTTCCAGGTGGAGAGAGAGAATTAACCCTGGCACATTGCAGATTTTCATAAATGATTTGTTGAATAAACGAGTTGTGATAATTGATATTTATTGAGCATTTACTATGTGCCAGGAACTGTTTTCAGCACTTTGCACATATCATTTCACTCCATCCTCACCATGCCCTATTATTACCATCTCCCCATTTTGCAGAACAAGAAACTGAGGAACAGAGACGTTAAGTCACTTACCCAAAGTCACAAGCTGTTAAGAGGAACATGAGGGAATAAATAAATGAATACAAGTTCCCATCTGGATCAGCGTTTTTCCTTCAGATATTACTAAATTGAAAGTCCAACTACAAATCTTGGAGAATAATGATCCCAGCTCAAGCCCCCTGATTCCCTGGTTCTCTCCAGGTCAGCCCTTTTCCCTCTCACTGTGTAAAGGAGACTTTCCCCAAACCTGAGCCTGAGATGGGGTCCATGACATGAAGGCCCGGAGACACTCAGGTGATAGGACCCTTTCATTTATGAAGGGCTTACCTTCCACCTCCACAATGCACAACGGTCAGGAATTATACAAGACCCACTGCACACGTGAGGAGACTGAGTCTCAGGAAGAGGACAGCATTTATTCCACATCTAAGTGACAAAGCTGGGATTTGAACCTATACCCCTCCAGCTCGTGAGCCCTATAGACTGAAAGTGAAGAAACAAAAGGCAGTGAGGAGGAACCATCTGGCACAGTCAGATGACCCTTGGGGTTCATCTGATCAGTCCCATCTAAAAGTGCAGGTCTCTGATACTTATGGGGTGGCTAAGACCAGGGATATCTGGCTCTAGCAATGACATTATCACCCTGAAATCCCGCTCCTAGGTAAATACCCCAGAAAAACTCTGAGAAGTCCATTACGAGGCTGGTAAAAGAGGTGCCACCCACAGAAGAGAACCAGCTACCAGGAATATGTTCACTAACAAGCCTCCAGTTGTCACAGCTGCCTCAACTGAAGAGAGCCACCTTACCACAGCCATTCTTCCTAGGCAGCCCAGACAGAGCAAGGCAATGTATTAGTCTGGCCATTTGGCCCAACATGCAACACATTGCCAGCCATTTCCCAGACTACCCAAGTCTCCACAGGCCTAATCACTGTTAGACATCTCCATCTGCCTGAACCTACTTCCTCCCCCTCCATTTCCCAATAACCATCTTACACCCCAAACTATATCTCTGTGTCCCTCTGGGGAAGGGACCTGTGACGGAGGCACATTTAATAACATGCAACACAACAGTGCTTGTGGCTGTGGGGACTTGGAGGCAACGTGTCTACCACAAGGAGAGTAGTTCATCAAAATGTGGCAGGCACGTGCAAAAGAACATTATGCATCAGTGTAAAAAAGGCAAAGACATAAAGCCAGGTGTGGTGCCTCACGCCTGTAATCCTACCACTCTGGTAAGTGGAAGATTGCTTGAGGTCAGAAGTTCAAGACCAGCCTGAGCAAGAGCAAGACCTTATCTCTACTAAAAATAGGAAAATTAGACAAGCGTGGTGGTGTGCACTTGTAGTCCCAGCTAATCAGGAGGCTGAGGCAGGAGGATCACTTGAGGCCAGGAATTTGCAGGGAGCTATGACGACACCACTGCACTCTAGCTTGGGGGACAGAAAGAGACCCTGTCTAAAAAAAAAAAAAAAAAAAGAAAGAAATAAAAGAACGTAACTGTCTATCAAAAAGAGACTGGTTACGGTGGAATATTATGTGATCACTAAAACAAATGTGGCAGCTCTATAGTACATACAGGAACAAGGTCCAAGATACATTGGTGAAGGAAAAAAGCAAAGCACAGACCAGCACGGGAAGGGTGCTGCCATGTGCATCAATTTCACATGTGCGTGCTCACACAGACCATCTGAAACTGGACAAAACTTGAAAAGCGTGGTGACCTCTGGGGAAGGGACCTGGGAAAAATGAGGGCAGGAGTGGGAGGGAGATTGGCTTTTCATTGCAAACCCATCCACACCTTTCCAGTTTTGAACAATAAGCATATATTAAGTATTCCACTTAGAAAAAAACAAAAATAGAGAGAGGTCATGGCAGAGTTGATCTGAGGTTAGCCACAAGAAGGGTGGCACTGCATGGGGCCAGAGCCTGAGCAGGGTCATGTAGGCATCTAGTCGGGGAGCAGAAGGTGGAGGGGCAGCACCAGCAAATTGGTTACATACAGTGATTGGGTCAAATAAGTAAACATATTGAGAATGATGGAAGCCAATTTTCTCACTAAAGGAAAAAAGAGTTCCAGATATAGAAAGAAAGAAAATTAGAATAAACTCTGTGGTGCTGGACTGGACCTGGAGTTACCAGTGTAAACTCATACTTTTCTAAATAGATGACAGACAGGTGGGACATGGTGGCTCATGCCCGTAATCTTTGCACTCTGGGAGGCTGCAGTAGGTAGATTTCTTGTGCTCAGGAGTTCGAGACCAGCCTGAGCAAGAATGATACTCCATCTCTCCTAAAGAAAAAAATGGAAAAACTAGCCAGGCATTGTGGTGCACACCTATCGTCCAAGCTACTCATGAGGCTGAGGCAAGAGGATCACTTGGGCCCAAGAGTTTGAGGTCGCTGTGAGCTGTGATGCCATAGCACTTTACCCAGGATGAAATAGATGATTGATAGAAAGATAGATAGATAGATAGATAGATAGATAGATAGATAGATAGATATAGATAGATAGATAGATGGATGATAGACAGAGGTTAGAGAGACAGATAATTGTTAGCTATCCAAGTATTACAGATATAAATGTGTGTCTAAGTAGATACATACAGCCCTTAGCTCTGGTCACTAAGAGGACCAGGGAATAGAGACACCCCAGCAGCAATGAGCATACTTTGTCCTGAGATCTTGGTTTCTAAATACCAGTCTCCACTAAAAGGAGCCAAGGCTCCTTGGAGAAATGGCTGATTCCGGGGTTGGGGCAGGGGAAATACTAGATGAACCTAGAGCACCTCATTGTGCCAGAAAATGAAGAAATGTTCGAAGAACGATGGTAATATGTCAGTAGGGCACAGAACCTAGCTAAAGGGGCTCCCGGGGGCCAAAGCTGGGATGATGTGAGCATATTAAAAAATGAAAAATTATGTTGATGAGAAGGAAGATGAGGATGTACAACCCACTGAATAAATAGAAAACTATGAATCCATACTGAAAAAATAAATAACAAACTGAATGTTTGATGACATTCAGGGTATTTATGTAGTTTCAAAGTACTTTTCCTCAAATGCTTCATAACTGCAAAGGGGCAAAAAATAACTTTACAGATGTGAAGCCTGGCAGGTACCTCCTCAACCAAGTGATACAGGAGCAGCAATGGGCCCCTTAGTGGGACATATGTGGCCTGGGTGGCACAGACTTTGGAGTTTACTGAGGTCTGTGTTTCTCCTGCCAGAGATGTAGAATCTGACTCTAACCAGGAGAAAACCCACAAGGAAGGATGTGCTACAAAATGGCTGGCCAGTATCCTTAAAAGTGCCAAGGTCATGACTTTTCCCAGGGAAAGACTGAGAAACAGTTCGACCTTAAAGGAATGGCAGCGAAATGCAATATGTGATTCCAAACTGGATCCTCTTAGTAGACTAGTAGGGCGATGGTGAAACTTGAGCAGGTCTGAGCAGATGATCTCAAGGCATAGTGTTAATTTCCTGACTTTGATGGTTATATCATGGTTATGGAGGAAAATGTCCCCATTCATAGGAACTATGTATCAAAACATGAAGGCAAAAAAAAAAAAAATTTCTGGGTGGTGCCCATGGCTCAAAGGAGTAGGGCACCAGCCCCATATGCCAGAGGTGGCGGGTTCAAACCCAGCCCCGGCCAAAAAATGCAAAAAACAACACCATTAAGGGACAATAAGGCATCAAGTCAACAATTTATTCTCAAATAATTCAGGAAAAATGTTCCTTATACTGCATTTATAACTTTTCCATCAACTTGAGATCTTTCTCCAAAAAAAAGGGAAAAAAGGTTTTAAAACACACACAGTATAAAAAAAGAAATAGGATGAGCTCTATGGTTGAATAACAGTAACAAGAATTAAAACATATACTCTTAGTATTTCTTATGGCTCAGCAAGCCACGCTAAGTGTATACCCAATTGAAATATGAGCAGATGTTTGTCTCAGCCAAATTCTACTTTGTTTAACTTGTTTTAAATTATCTCATCTAAAATATCTTTTTTTTTTTTTAAGAGTCTCAGTTGCCCTGGTGTTGAGTGCCATTTTGTCATAGCTTACAGCAACATCAAACTCTTGGGCTAAAGCGATTCTCTTGCCTCAGCATCCCCAGTAGCTGGGACTACAGGTGCTTGCCACAATGCCCACCTAGTTTTGTTAGAGACAGGGTCTCACTCTTGCTCTGGCTGGTCTCATACTCGTGAGCTCGGACAATCCACCCACCTTGGCCTCCCAGAATGCTAGGATTATAGGCATGAGCTACGCTGCCTGGCCATAAAAATGTCGTTTTCTTTTTTTTTTTTTTTAGAGACAAGGTCTCACTTTGTTGTCCAGGCTGGTCTTCAACTCCTGGCCTCAAGTGATATTCCCACCTGGACCTCCCAAAGTTCAGCCCAATTCTAAAGAGCCAAAATCTGGAAACAAATGTCCATGAGTAATCGAATGGATGAATAAATTGTGGTATATCCTTGTAATGGAATTCTCCTCCGCAATAAACACTAATATACATAACAGCCTGGATGAATGTATAGTTACAACATTGAATAAAGTAAGCCAGACACAAAGCATGCCTATTATGTGATTCCATTTCAAGTGTGGAAGCAGGCAAAATTAATGTTTGCTCCTAGAAATCAGGATAATGATTACTGTTCGGACCAGGGGATGGGTGACAAGAAAGGGCACAGGGGTTTCTGGGGCACTGAAACGGTGCGTTTCTTGATCTGGACATTGGGGGATCCATACCAGGAAAATTCACAGAGCTGTGTGCCTCTGTGGTGTGCACGGACCTCTGTGTGTATATTTCACTGACAAAGACAGAAAACCGCATGGTGCATATTAAGGACAGATATCAGCCTCACTGAGGCGGGGGCTATTGAAAGTAGGAGAACTGGATGTGGGGGCTGGGGTGAGGGGGAGGGGAAACAAAATGCAGTGTGGGCCTTGCAAGGATAGTCGTGTTCCAAGAACTGGGAAGTATGATGAGTTCTACACCTGAGAATCATGAATAAAGGCAGGAAAGGATTTCTGTTGTCTACTGTCCCTCACCACCCCCAAAAGGGTCAGCAGGGTAAGGTTGATGACTGGCCCCATTTGGCATGAGAGTTCTGAGGCCTGGCTTCGTCAAGTGGCCCCAGCTGCCCTGCCCCCTGCCCCAGTTCTCTCTCCTCCACAGCCTGCAGTCTCTCGCCCACCAGGCTCTCTGAAGAGTCTTCCCCCTGCCTGGCCACCTCCAGCCCTGCCAGGGCTCCAGGGCTGGAACAGGGATCTGGTGACAGCTATAAAAATAAAAGCTCACCCAGCTCAGCTCCCTGGCCTCCAGACTCACCTCACAGAGATCTCAGCTGGTCTGGCCCCAGGCAGGCTGGCAAAGGTGTCTCCCAGCCCTGGCAGGCCAAGGCCTTTGTAGAGCAGGTGGTAGTGGTGGCAACATGGAGCAGAGGGGTTATTCAGGGTAGCTGGGGCATTTGGTCCCAGTGTAGCTGCCAACATGCTGTGAACTACAGCAGGGCCTGACCCTCTCTGTTTCCAAACTGAAGGCCCCTTAGTGGGTCACATATGTGGCCTGGGTGGCACAGACTTTGGAGTTTGCTGAGGTCAGCAGAGAAATTTCTGTACATTCTAAAGGCCTAGATCAAGCCTGACCTGATGCACACTGTGATTTTAAAGTCACAGGGGAGACACCTGAGGACAGGCAAAATAGTTTCATGACAGAATGTCCTTGCATATTACTTGTTTTCCTGGCTACCATTTATTCAAAGTGAATAAAAAGAAATCCTTCCACCACTTCAGATAAAAATTATTTTTCCTAAGCAAAGAGTTCATTTCTGCACTCATGTGCAATAGTGTCAGTAGAACACTCTCACACAAGGAAGCACCAGGGCATCGCTAAAAAAATGCAGGTCACAAAACAGGTTGATTCCGCTTTGGCAAATAGATCAGTTAGAAATAGATTCAGCTGCCAGTAACAGGAAGCCAAAGTGACAGAGACCTCAATAAGCACAGATTTCTTTTTCTCTCATGTAAACAAGCCCAGAGCAAGGCAGGTAAGGACGGGTGTGGCTGTTCCACCACCATCAAGAGTTCAAGTGCCTTTTGTCTTTTGGTTTCACCACCCTCAGCAGATGGCTTCCATGCCTCAGTGTTTGCCTCCTAGATCAAGATGGCTCCTGAAGCTCTGGCCATCACATCTGAGTTCCAGGCAGGATGCAGGAAGAAGCAGGGAATAAGGCACTGCAGAGAAGGGAGGCAAAAGGGAATATGCCTCACAGCTGAGTCAGCCCCCATTAAAGTGCTTACCCCAAACCCCCACCTACAACTACTATTTTTATTTCAGTGGTCATCGGTAGCTACAAGAGAGGCTGGAAAATGTAGTCTCTTAGTTGAGCACTTGCCCCCAACAATAGAAGGGTCCCATTGCTAAGGAAGGGGGGAGTGGGGAGTGAATAATATTGAATCAGCAATCATACCTACAATGAGAAAAAATACACATAGAAAGAAAACTCTGGAAGGAAGTTAACAACTGCTACATACACAGGTCTCTCTACAATGACCCTGCTTGAATAAACCCATCAGATCTCTGCAAAACACCATGAGGAATTTTATTATCTTCTTGTTACAAATGGACGAACTGAGTCCCAACAAGACACATTCACTTGCCCCAAATAATGCATCCAGGAAGTGGTGGATTCTACTTTAAAGAAACTCGTGGCCTTCCTGGTACTTAAGTGCGGCCTTTTGACTGAATGTAAATTTTACATAACAAATCCTTTCATTAAAAAGAGTGAAGTAGAGGGCGGAGCCTTTGGTTCAAAGGAGTAGGGCACTGGCCCCGTATGTTCAAACCCAGCCCCAGCCAAAAACTGCAAAAAAAAAAAATAGTGAGGCAGACAAAGATGAGGTTTTCTTGCCTCCTTTGATACTTAAAAAAGATCTTGAAATCAGAAGGCCTTGGGATCCCCATCCCTTGAACTCAATCCTCACACACCTTATAAGGTAGATGCTATTATTACCCAATTTATAATAACTAAGGAAACCAAGGCACAGAGACATGAAGTCACTTGCCCAAGGCTACACAGCAAGTGTTAACAAGTTTATTTCTGGGTGGTGGTATTTCTGGTGCTTTCTATTTCCTTCTCTTATTGATATTCTGAGTTCTATGACCTTCTCACTACAGTCATGCATTGCTTAGGAAATGAAAAAGAAAGAAAACAGGCTCGGCACCCATTTACGGCACCGGCCACATGCATCGAGGCTGGGGGCTTCGAACCCAGCCTGAGCCAGCTAAACAACAACAACAACTGCAACAAAAAAATAGCCAAGCGTTGTGTCAGACACCTGTAGTCCCAGCTATTTGGGAGGCTGAGGAAAGAGAATCACTAAGTCCAAGAGTTCGAGGTTGCTGTGAGCTGTGACGTCACCGCACTCTACCAAGGGCGACATAGTGAGACTCTGCTTCATAAAAACAAAAAAAAGGGCAGTGCCTGTGGCTCAAAGGAGTAGGGCACTGGCCCCATATGCTGGAGGTGGCGGGTTCAAACCCAGCCCCGACCAAAAACTGCAAAAAAAAAAAAAGAAAGAAAGAAAACACTCTCCCAGGGGTCCAGTCTCCTGCCTGTCCCCAAGTCCCTCACCCTAAAGGCCACAGGGAGGCCTGCCCTCACCTCCCTTCCCAGCTGCGCTGGCTCCCTGCATGGGGCTGACGCCCTCTTCCCTGCAGTCACGGCTTCCCAAAGAACTCTCCCTCTCTTGGCTCCAGTACCCCCTCCTGGCCAGCCCTTCCCCTCATTCCTGCCTGCTGAGCAGCTCCCATGGCTCCAGGCCCTGGGGCAGAGGCTCCTCGCCCACGAGGTCTCCTGGGCCGGGCAGGTGGCCTGCCTGTGCCCTTCACCCACTGCACTTTGCCTCTTCCCAAGGGCTGAGGGGCTATTTCATTCCGCTGACAGACTTGTCAAGGGCTTTCCAGGTGCCAGGCCTGGCAGGGACACTCACTCATTTATCCTCAAACAACCCCTCTCAGCCTCACCCCAGCCTCCAAGGTGTGGTATGAGGGACCCTGGCACCCCAAACCCATCCTCCTCTCCCTCACTCATCACTGCCTCTCCTTCTCTCACATGGAGCGCAGCCCTGCCTCAGGGCCTTTGCACATGCTGTCCACCCTGCTGGGACGCTCTGTAAGCTCTTTTCTCGTTCACTGTCTACCACTTCCCCCACTTACTTCCTTCAAGACCTTTATCAAAATCTGAAACAAGCTTGCCAATTTTCCAGCTGCGGATTATCTGTCTCACCCCCCAGGATGGCAGTTCTGAGAGGGTGGGGACCATCTTGAGGCCACAGTGGGTGCTCACTCACCTGTTCTCCGTCAGCAGGTGAGGAAGCCTAGGCCCAGAGAGGCCAAATGCCTTGTCCGAGGTCACTCTGTAAGCAAGGGACAGAGTCCGCAACTATTTTTGCCCCAGCATCACACCACTCAGAGGGAATAAGATGGAGGTTGGGCAGGCAGGAAAGGGGCTAAGTTTGGGCAGCACGCAGACCTGAATCTGAATCGCAGTGTCTTGCTCTTTGGATAGGAGATGTTCCTCTCACAGCCTCAGGTCTCCCTTCCGCCCAAGTGCAACTCTTTCCTTCTTGCCTCAGCAGACACCTGGAGAGACTCAAACACTGATAGGCCAGGGCCTCAGAAAACGCCCAGCTTCCCCATTTTCAGTCAGCCCAGGTCTCCCTCTGACCCTGCACTTGGCCAACACACTGTCAAAATATCCTCGAGGACAGTGGCCTGCTGTCCACCTGGTGCCCCTGAAACACCACTGCAGACCAGCCTAGCCGAGAGAGCTCTGGGGGCGGGGAGGGCAGAACTGGGAAGTAGAGCAAATGAGAGGTTTGGGGCTGGGGAGGGCTGGGGCAGGCTGGAAAGGCCTCAGAGCAACATCTCACATTTGCCACTCACCAGCGCTTGGGCCAGTGACTGTGACTCTCTACCTCGGTTTCCCCATCTGGGGACAGGAGTAATAAATAACACCTGCATCATTGGACTTTTATAAATGTAAAGCATCCAGGATCGTAACTGGTGCAGAGCGAATGCTCCTTAAACCATGGCTGGTCCCTAGTGCTGCCTCACCTGGCTCAGGCCTCTGCTCAGATGTCACCTCCTAGGAGAGGGACCTCCCCACACCTCTGCCTCACCTTTCTTCCCACCTGCCATTCTCCAGTCCCAGTTACTGGATACTTAAGTGTCTGTCTCTCCTTGTAAATCGCCAGCTCCATCTTGCCACTACATGTCCCCAGCACACAGCAAAGGGTCTGGCACACAGCAAGTGCTCAATAAATGTTTGTCTAATAAATGAGGGGGGAGATGAGCAAATAGATGTCTCAGAGTCTGAACAAAACAGCCTCAGAGTCTGGACAGGACTTAGGAGGGAAGAGGAACATCTCTCAGTATTTAGAAGGAGTAGTTCTCTTCTTGTTCCTACCCTAACTTCCACCTTTCTTAGCTATGTATCCTTGGACAGGTCATCTCACCTCTCTGAGCCTATTTGGTGGCAGGAAAATGCCAATAACAAAAGCTGCAGCTTTTAAGAGACCGATGAGCTGATTAAACCAGCGAGCTCAGCCTTAGCACCAGGCCCAGCACCCAGCACTGTCTTGAGCTTTCATTTAACACCCACTTTTCTCCTTGGTAAAATCACCAGGCCATAGGACGACTGCATAGAATTATGAGGTGTGAATGTGTTTTATTAACTCTCTTAATAAAGATAAGCAAATGAATGTTAAGCAAACATTGATTGGGGTTCCAGGCTCCCCACCTCCCAGCTAGCCTCAGTGGTGCAACCCATTAAAGGGGTCTGTGGTTAACGTGACCGGCTTCCTTTGTGAGATGACAGGATCCAGGTGGCCATCTGTGCCAACGGATTGGAGTGGTGCTTTGTACATCTTAAACACTTGACTCATAGCCACTATTACTATTATTATTCCTTGAGGCTTGGCCCTGACCTCCTGGCTCCCTCACCTATCCAACTCTCCCTTTCTGAACTTTTAAAGGGATTGGTTCCCCTCCCTACATGCCCTTAGCCCTTGTAGCTCATTAATCCATGGGTTAGCTGTTACCTCAGCTATGACATCTCTTGAAGTCCTTCAGGCACAGCTCCATCCACAGTGCTCCTACACTGGGTCAACCAAAGCACTGTCAAAGCCCCCAATCTATTAACTATGTTTCCTAGCCTTCTGCAGGAGCAGTCAAAGGGGCTTGGGTTCAAATTCCTTATCCATTGCATCCAAACAGTGAAACTTTTTCTAGCAAATCATTTTATTCTGGGGCTTGCTGAACTTGTGGCCAGGCAAAAAGTCCTCCAAAAAGCCTAGGACTGGAGAAAGGGGTGGGATGACAAGCCAGGTTCTCAGTCCAAATTTTCCCTAGCGACTTGGGCATCAAAAAGGAGTTCTGTAACCAACTCCACCTGTTACACCTTGAGCATGAATCTCACTTTCACGTGCCTCAATTTGCTTTTTTTAGAAATGGGTGAAATACCTCCATAGTGTTTACGTAAATTAAAGCAAGATATGTGTGTGTGCATGTGTGTGTATGCGCGCAAAGAGCTACTCTTAACGCTGGCACAGCGCTCAACAAACAGGAGCCAGGAGGTGGGTGTCAGTGTTCAACCAGGCTGCTCCGTGTCACCTCACTGGGTGAGCTGCTGCCACCGGCCAACTCTTGGTGACAAAAGGGAAGCAAGAATTAGAGAGATTGATTTCTAAATTGCAACCCTCCTCACCACCCCTAGAAAGACCCCTCCCTCCCTAGGCCCAATCCCCCAGCCTTTGCCTTCAGCAAGTAAATCTTAGAGGTTGAGCCAACATCCTGTCACCGGTACTGACGGAGGCCATCAAAGCCACCAGGGTGCCAGCAGAGTGCTCATGCCTGTAATCCTAGCACTCTGGGAGGCCGAAGCGGGTGGATAACTTGAGTTCACAGGTTCAAGAGCAGCCTGAGCAAAAAGCGAGACCCCCATCTCTACAAAAAATAAAAAAACTGAGGCAAGAGGATCACTTGAGCCCAAGAGTTAGAGGTTGCTGTCAGCTATGATGCCACAGAACTCTACCCAGGGTGCCAGTTTGAGACTCTGCCTCAAAAAAAAAAAAGCCACCAGGGCATGGGACCAGTCTGACTTTGGGGCTCTAAGGCCCCTCATGGCCAGTCGTCCAATCACCCAAGGCTAGGAAGAGGCCCCAGGCTAAAGGGAGGTTATCATAGCAGTCTGCATAGTCCACAGTTGTGTCACCAACGATGGAGTTTGCCTGGATCCCCAGTGCCATAGAGGTGGGATCAGAGTGTCACTCTCTCTGTTTCCCACAACCTGGGTTCCCACTGGGGAAACACATCCAGGCCCTCGGACGGAAAAAGAGGGAAAAAGCATTCCCCGTTCTCCAACCAATGTATCAGCACTGCTCCCCAAATCCCAGGCTGTCGCAGGCCCTTAGTGAGCCAATCTATGAAGCCTGCTAACCCTGAACTCCTCAGGGCAGGGCAACCCCAAACCAGTTTCTTGCCCATAGGGATCTGACAGCAAAAGATGCTCCCCATGCCTAAAAACAGACATCATAATAGTACCCCACTTTCCCAAAGGTGGTTGTGAGGTTTAAATGAGGTGGGGCAGGTCCAGGGTTTACCAGACACTGGCCCCTGGCAAGTGCTGACCATGCTCACGCTGCACTGAAGACTGGGGTGCCAAGTGCCAGAGCCTCCCAGCAAAAAATAATAACAAGAGCAAATGCTTATATAACACCTCTTGCGTGCCAGGCACCGTGGGACGCTGTGCATGTATCCACCAACCCCTCCATCCACATCCTCAACTCTCAGGAATGCTGTCCAGCACTGGAATGGGGGTGGGGGTTCAGTGAGGAGGGGCTGAAGAGGGCAGAGGGGGCTGGGAAAAAGAGCTTCACCCAGGCAGTCAGGGACTGCAGCCCCAGCCTCAAGCCTGGTTTAGCCATCTTCAGCCAGCAGGTGAGGGTGGGCCTCAGTGTCCCTATCTGGCCAGAGGGAACATGACAAGTTCCCATGATAAGTTCCCATGTCAAGGCAAGGAGGAAAAGCGTAGGAACCCTTCCCCAACCTCCTTCAACCTGGCCTTGCTTCTCCCCTCCCACTGGCCAGCGACACACAAACCAGCCAGGGACAAACAAACAATCTCGCCCACACACTCAGGCTGCCCTCTTTAAAATGTATATATACATATACACAGAGTATTTTATAAACAACCCACCCCACTACACAAAAGAATCTGCCCTGATGCAGACTCAGCAGGACCAAGGCCTGAATCCCCCTCCTCCTACAAAGTCACAGGCCTTCCTTCCCTGTCCTCAAACACAGGGCAGGGGTCACAGACCTCCCAGCCCCTCCAAACTCAAGCCTGACACTGGGAACCAGGCAGAGGTCCTGGATTCTCTTCCCAAGCAGGGTTCCCAGCCACCCATCCCCAGCACCCAGGGGTGCTGAGTCACCCTGAAAGCCCGACCCAGCGCTCTTCTCCCCAAAGCCTTACTCCTGCGGCCGACACCCCCATCTCCAAGCAGACCCTGGTGGAGGCAGGGGATAGCAGAGGAGAAAAACCAGCTGCAACACCCCATCCAACAAAAAAATCCAAAAATAAAAGCAGCCCCCCACACACAACCCCCTACACACCAGAAACGCAAAAACAAAACCCTGTAAATCCAAAATAAAGGGAAAAAAACAAAAGCCAACTACTGCCCCCAAAAGGCTTTTTAACCATTCTCCAAAAAAAAGTTTATTAAAAGTGTTCTTACTTAATGCTTGAAACGGAAGATTCCCAAAATATACAGACGCCTCTTTTCTCATAGAAATAGATTTTTTTTATAATACAAAAAAAAAAAAAAAGACAAAAAAAACATCAACAGCAACAACCCCGTAGGAACATCTTTAAGCTATTACTCAGGGCCCGGCTGACAGTTACACGTGGGTTGCGTCAGTCCCGTGTACACACGCGTTCAGCCATGTTTAAACCGATTGCATCAACTTCGAAACCGGCCCGCCCGCCGGCGCCTGGAGAGGGGGCAGAGGAAAGGAGAGAGTTTATCATTCATCTGTACACATAGACGTTTCTTCTTTAAATAACACCACGGACGGGCGGCCCATCTGCATGTGCGGTTGGTTTGGACAAAAATATAGATATATATATATAATAAAATATTAAAATTACCGACGGGCTCCCCGCGCTGCCAAGTGCCCCAATGCCAAAGTTTTGCCGGCGCCACTGGGGGCGGGGGCGGGAGCGCGGGGCTCCCCGGAGTCTCAGCGGCCGCGGCGCGCCCGGCAGCGCGGACACCGGCCGGCAGGGGGACACGCGCGGGGGCCGCGCTAGCAGTGGCCAGAAGAGGCGAGCAGGGGCTCGGGCAGCTGCTTGAACAAGTTCCGCAGGGTGCTGAGCTCGCGCGACAGCTGCTCCACCTTCTTCTGGAGCCGCTCGTTCTCGGCCGTGAGCTCCAGGACCTTGTGCTGCGTCTCCAGGTTGCGCATCTTGGCCTTGTCGCGGCTCTTGCGCACCGCGATGTTATTGCGCTCGCGCCGTATCTTGTATTCGTCGCTGTGCTTGTCCACGGTCTTCTTGGCCTTGGTCTTGACCTGCGAGGGTGCCGGAGCGGCTCCAGCGTAGCAGGCGGCCGGGGGGGCCTTGGCGTCTGCTGGACTCGGCGTGCCTGGCGGACTGGACGACGAAGACGTGGAGAGGCTCCCGCTGCTGCCGCTCGGCACCGCCTGGTAGCCGAGGTAGGCGCGCAGCGCGTACGGGAAGCCGGCCGCCATGCCTGCGGCGCCGCCGCCCGGCGCTCCGGCCTCCTCCTTCCGCTTGCAGTCCGCGGGCTCGAAGCCCGGCTCCGCCTTGAGCTCGGCGGGCGGCGGCGGAGGAGGCGGCGGCGGGTGCAGGGGCGCGAAGCAGCCGGGGTGCAGCGCGCCCTTGGCGGCCCCCAGGCGCCCCAAGCTCACGTAGCTATACTCAGCCGCCTTCTTACAGTTCTTGCCCCCGTAGTCGTCGGAGAAGAGGTCGGAGAGGAAGTCGTGGTGCTGCCCGGAGGAGGCGGGCGCGGGGGCGGGCGCGGGCGGAGCCGCCTCAAAGGTGTCCGTGGCCGTGGCGGTGGCCGGCGCCGGGGCCTGCGGCGCGCCCAGCGGCTCCAGGTACGGGCTGAAGTCGATGGCGCGCTCGTGGTCGCCTATGCTACCCAGCTCGCCGGCGGGGGGGCGCGGCCCGGGTCTTGCCGCGGGGGGCGCCGTGGGGGCCGCCTTGCCGCCGTACGCAGCAGCCAAGCAGTCCGCCTCGTAGTAGAAGTTGGCCACTTCCATGGATTTAAAGGCAGGAGGCGGCGGCAGGGGGAGACATGCTGGGTCCCAGGCCACCAGGCGTTGCATGAACGCGGGTGCCCGGGGAGGGGGCCAGAGGCTGCCCGCTCCGGCCGGCCCGCAGGTGGCGCGGCCTCCCTGTTCCGAGCTGTCGTTGCTGTGTCGCTGCTGCTGCTACCGCCGCTGCCGAGGTGGCCGCTATTAGTGCGGGGGCTGACGGCTGGACCCCTCCAGTGGGTCGCTTTCCCGGTCCCGTGCGCGGCTCTGACTCGCTAAAGTTTCTCCTGAGCCCGGTTATTTATAAGGCGACCCATGGCAACGGCTGCGTCACTCCTGGGGCGGGCCCCTCCCGCTCCGCGGCCGCCGGGACACGGAGGACACGACTGCAGCCGCCTGAGACCCCTGGGAGGGAAGCAGAAGGGTGCGGCCTCGGGACCGGAGATCAGGAGCGTGTTCTGGGTGGGGGGGAACTCCCCAACTGCGGGGGGCGACCTAACACCCCCAGCCCAACTCAGCCGGGCGGCCGCGGGATTGGGAGCGAGAAGGGGAGGTGCGACCCCGCCCCCGGACCGCCCCCTCTGGGCTGGAGGCTGCGCTGGAAGGCGGGGGACTCCGAAGAGGGGGCGACCTGATCGCCTTCCCGACCCCAAACACGGCCGGGGCCCGCCCCCTGCTGGAGGAGACGGTGGTTTCAGGATGGCGGAGCCCAGCCCCGACGTCCTGCCAAGGGGACGCTCCCCAGGCCGGACCCCAGAGACCCCGGTCCCCAGGTCTGGCTCTTGGAGAAATGACCTATCTCCAAGGCCCTTACTTGAGCGCGGCCCCGCCCCTAAACACTCCCCCTAACCCTAGGTTCATAGCTCTTGGAAGGAAAAGACTCCACGCCTGTGGCTACTTCCCTCTTAAAGCCACCACCAACACGCGGACTCCGTGGGAAGGGAGTCCTGGGCAAGGGTGAGCTCCATTGGGCCTTGGCCTGGGTCGACCGCGTCCCTCCCCGAGCCCCGCCTACCGCACCTGCCTCCAGCTTCGTCCACCCCTGGGTCCCTTGCCACCCGACCTGACCCCGGCCCGCAGGATGGTGGACAGGGCGGGGGCTGCTCTGAGTCACTTTACTTCTCTGAGCTTCAGTCCATGCAGGCAGGGTGTAATTACTATTAGTAGTGCTGCTATTGCCCCCACCGCAGACTTCCAAGTTTTAAGATCACTGTGGGCTGTACATCAGAGAGAAAGGGACCCCACAGAGGATACTAGTGAAGGCCCAGAGCGAGAGCAGCATACCAATATCACACAGCCTCATGTGCTTTCATTCAGAAAAATCCTTGTCTGGGTCCCCTAAGATCTAACTGCCAATCCCAAATTTAGTTTCTGAGGCTGCTGGGAGAGGGGTCAGGCCAGTCACCCCCTGGGGGCCATGCAGGAAAGAAAAGGGACACCGTCATTTTTAGCAAGTCCCTACTCTGTGCTCAGGTTGAACCTGGACCCTAGGGTTCACTTTTTTTACCCTGTCAAAAAGATGCTACTGCTGTTTCCGTTTCACAGATAAGGAAACAGGGAATAACCTATCCTGGACCCAGACACAAGCGTGAGGGCCTCTGACCACCTGTAGCGTGGACTCAGATCAGAGGCCCTGTGCCCTCCCCAGCCCCATTCCTACCCCACTGGGGCAGCTCCCTGGGCCCACCCTCTGCCACTCCCAGCCCAGGCCTCTCAGGCAGGAGCTCCCAGCCTCCTGGCGCTGACCCCCGGCCCACTGACCCTAGTCCTGGCCCCATCGGGCGGGAGGGCATTGCTCAACCTTTGGCGTTATCTGCTGAGCTGGGGTGACCTCCGCCCCCAAGAGCTGGAGAAATGACATCTCTGTGTGCCCTTGGGGGTGGGGGGCAGGGAGGGACAGGGTGAAGCCCTGGCCCAGCCTACCGCTGACTCTGGGCGTTCCCAGCAGCCTCTGAGCTGGGGAGGGGATGGAGGCCCAGAGGGGTGCAGCAGCTTCCCCAGGGCCACCCCGCCAAGCCTTCTGGAGCTGCAAATTGGGGTACTCAGTGTTGAGCTGGAGAGCCATCGCCTCTGAGAAGACCTTGTCCTGCCAGGTGGTGAACTTCCTTCTCATGTTCCCCCCACACGGCCACACCATGAGGACTGACCCTTGAGTATTGGAACTCCTGGGCCCAGCATTCCCAAAATCTACCAGGGAATGAATCATTTACCTTTCTTTCTGCATCAAATCACTGCCTCCCCCCCCCCCCAGCTCCTCCCATGGCAGCTCCTCAGGTCTCAGTCCAAAGTTACCTCCTCTGAGAAGCCTTCCCTCACCTCCCCATGGAAAGTTCTGGGCCCTTGGCCATGCCTTTATCACCCCCCTGCTTCATTTCCTTCACCTTACTCGTTATCTCACCTACCATCTTGCTGTCTGTCGCTGCTGCCCCCTCCCTATGTTAACCCCACCAGGACAGGGATTTTTCTTTATTTTGTTCACTGCTGTTCCTGCATTGCCTAGCTCAGTGCCTGGCACACAGAAGATGCTCAGTGATGGTGAATGAATGAATGGAGGAGGCTGAGAAGAAGGAGAGTTCCCTGTTATCTGAGCTGTGTGACCTTAGGCAAAAGAACTCCCCTCTCTGAGCTACATCTCTCCCCCCACACACACTCTTTCAGGTTCTAGAAAAATGCAGCAAGACCTGGGGGTCTGAAGTTAGTTGGAAGATTTGCTATGCGTCCTCAGGCCAATCTCCCACCCCTCTCTGAACCACACTTTAAGTTCAGTGCATGTATTAACTTGTCTGATCCCTCTGATAATTTGAGGAAAGCAAATCGTATTGTTATCTCCACTTTGCCAATGAGGAAACTGAGGCCCAGAAAAGCTAAGTGTGCCTGCACAAGGTCATGTTAAAGGGATGAGTCTTTAACAGCCTGACCTTCCTCTCTGGGTTTGCAATAAATTGTAACAGGTCTGACAATGTAAGCCCCATTTTATAGATGAAAAAGCTGAGGCCCAGAAAAGAGTGACCCAGGGTCACACAGTGAGTCAAGGGGTAACTCAGACCCTACGACTAACCCCCAAGGACCAGACTTGGCCCTATCAGGGTCTTGGCCCTCTGGCCTCCAGGATGGAACACACTTCCACCCTTCCAGGTCCCTGCTGGGCATTCCCCACCCCTACAGTGAAAACCGCCCCATCACTAACCCAGGTGTCCTGCAAGACTGCAAACTGGGTGACGTCAGCCCTTGTTTTTTACAATGCTCGTTGCTGCTCAACAGGCCCTGCCTGCTGCCCTGCCGTTAATACTCAGCCTTTCCCCAAGGGGGGGCTAGTGGGAGCTTGAACCACCACTGCGGGGCCCAGAGCATGCCTGAGTGGCTGTGTGAGCTCCCGGCCACCTCAGTCCTGCAGGCAGTGAGGGCCCAGGAAGCAGGACCCACCTAGTGACACCTCTTCCCGCACCCAGCCTTCAAAACCTGGAGCTAGGAAGGGTCTCAGAATGTGTGGCCAAATTCAGTTTGACCCACAGCGTTTTGCTTACTTTATTTGTGTGTGAATTTGCTGTTAACATGTGAAAATCAGAAGACTACATATCAAAATACAAATTTCTGGCTTCTCTTTTAAAACCCAAAGCTCTGGCTCGGCGCCTGTAGCTCAAGCGGCTAAGGCGCCAACCACATACACCAGAGCTGGTGGGTTCAAATCTAACCCGGGCCTGCCAAACAACAATGACAACTATAACCAAAAAATAGCCGGGCGTTGTGGCAGGCACCTGTAGTCCCAGTTACTTGGGAGGCAGAGGCAGGAGAATCGCTTAAGCCCAAGAGTTGAAGGTTGCTGTGAGCTGTGATGCAACGGCACTCTACCCAGGGTGACAGTTTGAGACTGTGTCTCAAAAAAAAAAAAAAACCAGCCCAGCTTTGGGCTGGGCCCATGTGGCCACACAGTGGTGGGCAGGAACCAGACAGGGGCTGAGAGAGGACAGAAACTTTCTCATGGGGGATGCGTATCCTCCTTTGCCCCCAGACTTTGTTCAGAATTCCTCCCAGTCTCTATAGCTTTTCCTTAGCCCCATTTTCAACATAAAAAAATAGAGGCAGCTAGGGCGGTGCCTGTGGCTCAGTGGTAGGGTGCCGGCCCCATATACCAAGGGTGGCGGGTTCAAACCCGGCCCTGGCTGAACTGCAACAAAAAAATAGCTGGGCGTTGTGGTGGGCGCCTGTAGTCCCAGTTACTCGGGAGGCCGAGACAAGAGAACCTCCTAAACCCAGGAGCTGGAGGTTGCTGTGAGCCATGAAGCCATGGCACTCTACCAAGGGCAACGAAGTGAGACTCTGTCTCTAAAAAAATAAACAAACAAACAAAATAGAAGCAGCTTGCCCGAGGAGAGCCCCAGAGTTGCTGTTTGGACAGAGAGTGATGAAAGGTGTTTGAAGAGGCCTGAGAACCCCGCCACCAGGTGGAAGAGAAAGGCTAAGAGAACAGACCATCAGACTGCCCACGGGGATGTCATTCATCAGATGTTTGGGGGCACTTGCTGGTGCAGGTCCTGGAGAGACATTTGTGAGCAAGAGGGGAGCTTCCTGTTCCTGCTCTTTACTCAATTTACTGTGGCACTCCGGCCATGCCCAATGCCCCTTCTGGACCTCCATCTTTGATCTATAATATAGGCAAACAATATCCCCTGTCTTTGTGGGGGGGGAGGTCCAGCCCTGCTGTTCCCCTCACTGCTGGCCCTCCTGGACACATGAGAATGAGTCAGATATCCTTTAGCCCCCACAAAGGACTTGACTGTGGCAAGCCATGAAAACTTCACAAAGCAGGCCAGCCACAGTGGCTCACACCTGTAATCCTAGCACTCTGGGAGGCCGAGGTGGGTGGATTGCTTGAGCTCAGGAGTTCAAGACCAACCTAAGCCAGAGGGAGAACCCCCCCCCAATCTCTAAAATTAGCCAAGCGTTGTGCTGGGGGCCTGTAGTCCCAGCTAGTTGGGAGGCTGAGGCAAGAGGATCACTTGAGCCCAAGAGTTTGAGGTTGCTGTGAGCTGTGATGCCATGGCACTGTACCAACAGTGACAGAGTGAGACTCTGTCTCAAAGAAAAAGAAAACTTTACAAAGCAGGCAGTTTGGGGGAAACTGAGGCCCAAAGAGGATTATGACTATCCTCCTGCCCCCCCCACCCAAATCATAGTAAATTGATAAATGCCAGATCCCCTGATTCAAATGTTTGAAATTTTCCTCACCTCGCCTCCTCTCTGAGGCTTTAGTTTTCCCACCAGCCAAATAGGGACAGTGGAGAAAAGAACCCTGAGGGCCGTGAGGTGGAAAGTTTCTGGGATCCGGAGCTTCAGAGCCCCGCGTCGCTGAGGCCGCCTAGTGAAACGTGCCTAGGTCTATGCTGCCACTACGTGGCAGACTCTGTGATTGCAGAAGTGAGTTAAAGGAATGAGGTTCGTCTGGTACCTGGCAAGGCTAGCGCTGGGGATGTAATAGCTGCCTAAGAAACAGGAGCAGGCCATGAAAGGAAAAAAATGTCCGGCTCAGCGCCTGTGGCTCAACGGGCTAAGGCGCCAGCCACGTACACCTGAGCTGGTGGGTTCGAATCCAGCCCGGACCCGCCAAACAACAATAACGGCTGCAACCAGAAAATGGCCGGGCGTTGTGGCGGGCACCTGTGGTCCCAGCTACTTGGGAGGTGGAGGCAGGAGACTCGCTTGAGCCCAGGAATTGGAGGTTGCTGTGAGCTGTGAAGCCACGGCACTCTATCCAGGGTGACAGCTTGAGGCTCTGTCTCAAAAAAAAAAAAAAAATGTCCAACAGACAGAAAATGTAGACATTCATCAGATGTTTTTTGGCACTTGCTGTGATGCCGTCCCCAGAGACAACATTCGTAAACAAGATGGAAGCAACTCCCTATTTTCAAGGAGTTGAAATTTTCTCTGGGGAAGACAAATGAGCCAAATGTATATGGTGTGAGATTCTAGTGAGCACTACGGAGAAAAGACGGCAGGAGAGGGACCGAGTGCGCTTGGGGATTCGTTTTTAACTTTAGGTTAGAGAGGTTAGGGGAGGGCCTCACCAAGGTGATCTTTGAACAGAAACTTGAATGCAGTGGAGTGCAGGTGTCTATGGATGCTACCAGGCAGGGAGGACAGCCAGTGCAAAGGCCCTGAGGAGGGAGCAGGCCTGGCCCCACGCAGTTGTTGTGGAGCAGAGGAAGAGTAGCAGGAAATTTCATGTCATAAAAATAATGGAAGCCACATGCCAGGCTTTGTGGGGCTGTTGTGAAGGTTTGGCTTTTGTTCTGGGTCAACAGGAGCCATGGAGGGTTCTGAGCAGAGGAGGGGCAGGATCTGATTTAGGTTCTAATGGGATCCCCCGGACTCTGGGGGCTGGGTAGTGGAAGGAAAGGAGAAACAAGGAGACCAGCGAGGAGGAAGCCAGTCCTGCAGGCAACAGGTGATAAGGACCCAGCCAGGGCACCGGCCACAGCAGCAGTGAGGAAGTGGTCAGATCCTGAATCTGTCCTGAAGGTGGGACCTTCAGCATTAGCTAATTATATAGAACAATGGACCACTCAATGGCCACTTAACAGGACAAGGTATATAACACCAAAAGCACAGGTGAAAAAAAATAAACTGGACTACATCAAGATTTAACATTTCTGTACATCACAGGACACAATCAACAAAGTGAAAAGATGAATCATGGAATAGGGGGAAATATTTGCAAGCCATATATATGATAAGGGATTCATATCCAGAACATAGAAAGAACTCTTACAAATGAACAGCAAAAGTAATTCAATTAAAAATGAGCCAAGGACTTGAATAAATATTTCTCCAAAGAAGATATATGAGTGGCCAGTCACATGTTAATACTCAATGTCACTAATTGCTAGGGAAATGCAAACCAAAGCCACTATGGAAAGAGAGGATTTGGAATGCTCCCAGCACAAAGACATGATAAATGTTTGTGGTAATAGATATCCTAATTACCCTGATTTGATCATTGCAGGTTGCAAACATGTATCAAAATATCACGTCTGATAAACGTGTATAATTATTATGTCATCTAAAAATAAAAGGAAAAAAACACAATGAGGTACAACCTTAAACCCATTATGATAACTTCTGTATTGATGTGTAGAAATTGGAACCCTTATGTAGCTACCTTGAGAAACAGTATGGCTGTTCCTCAAAAAATTAAAATAGAATTACCATGTAACCCAATAATTATCTTATCATATAACCCAGGCAAATTGAAAGCAAGATCTTAAAGAGATACTTACACATCCATACTCACAGCAACATTATTCATAATAGCCAAAAGACAGAAACAACCCACGTCTCCATCAAAGGACAAATGGATAAAGTGTGGTATGTCCATGCAATGGGACATTAGTCAACCTTACACAGTGATTACGGCGCCAGAGGCTGGCGGGTTCGAACCCTGCCCAGGTCAGCTAAACAATAATGACAACTGCAATAAAAAAAATAGCCAGGCATTGTGGCAGGCGCCTGTAATCCCAGCTACTTGGGAGGCTGAGGCAAGAGAATCACTTAAATCCAAGAGTTGGATGTAGCTGTGAGCTGTGACGCCACAGCGCTCTACCAAGGGCGACATAGTGAGGCTCTGTCTCAAGGGAAAAAAAAAAAAGGAAATCCATTTTTTTTTTTTTTTTTGAGACAGAGCCTCAAGCTGTCACCCTGGATAGAGTGCTGTGGCATCACAGCTCACAGCAACCTCCAATTCCTGGGTTCAGCGAGTCTCCTGCCTCTGCCTCCTAAGTAGCTGGGACTACAGGCGCCCACCACAACGCCCGGCCATTTTTTGGTTGCAGCCACCATTGTCGTTTGGAGGGCCCAGGTTGGATTTGAACCTGCCAGCTCAGGTGTACGTGGCTGGCGCCTTAGCCCATTGAGCCACAGGCGCCAAGCCAAAAAAAGGAAATCTTAATACATGTTACAACATGGATGAACCTTGAGGATATTATGCTAAGTAAAATAAGCTCATCACAAAAGGACAAATAACTTACATGAAGTACGTAGAGTAATAAAGTTCATAAAAACAGAAAACAGAATAGTGGCTGCCAAGGGCTGAAGGGGAGGTTACTGGGTTTTTTGTTGTTGTTTCTTTGTTTGTTTTTGTAGAGACAGAGTCTCACTTTATCACCCTTGGTGGAGTGCCGTGGCATCACACAGCTCACAGCAACCTCAACTCCTGGGCTTGGGCGATTCTCTTGCCTCAGCCTCCCAAGTAGCTGGGACTACAGGCGCCCGCCACAACGCCCGGCTGTTTTTTTTTGTTGCAGTTTGGCTGGGGCCAGGTTTGAACTCGCCACCCTGAGTATATGGGGCCGGCACCCTACCCACTGAGCCATAGGACCTACCCGAAGTTACTGTTTAATGGGGACAGAGATTCAGTCTGGGAAGATGGACACAGTCCTGGAGGTGAATGACATGATCGTTGCACAATCATGTCTATGCCCTCTAAGGTTAATATGATAAGTTTTATGTCTGTATATTTTACCACAAATTTGAAGAAAAAAAAAAAAAAGGACAGGTGGATGTTCATATGTGAACATGGAAAGATGGCCACCAGCACTGTGGCTTGACCAAGGGGCAGGCAGAAGATCCTGGTAGAGTCCCATTTGTCTGGAAAACCTTTGCTGTTAGCTAAAACTTTTCTTTTTTTAATGTGAACAACAAACAGTTTTGATGAAGGTGGGGGAAACAGTCACTTTTACGCTTTTAGTGGCTGTAGAAAGTGGCACAACCATTTGGGTTAGAGTTAGGGTTAGGGTTAGACACACTTGCTTAAAAGCAAATTGACAGTAGCAAAAGCTTTGCAAGGGCCAAAGCTCATGAGATAACATGAGTGACTGTCATTACCATTATGATAATACAGTGACTGTATTATCAGAGAATACTATAAAGAATGAGGCTGCTCTATGGGAGAGGATTCAGACCATTGCTGTCTACCAGGACCTTCCAGAATGATGGAAATATCCTCCATCTGGGCTGTACCACACAGTAGCTACCAGTCACATATGGCTATTAAGCCCTTGAAATGTGACGTGCAGTTGAGAAGCTGAAATCACCTCTTATGACTATACTGAACAGCACACATCTAGAATGATCTCCAAGATCTATCATTAATTGAAAAAAAAGCCAAGTGCAGGTCAGGATGTGTAGTGTGCAAACCCCCACGTAACTGAGGGGAGATGTGGGAATTTACTTGTGTCTTTGTCATCAGGTTTGGGGTGGGGGGTAGAGACAGCATCTCACTATGTTGTCCAAGCTGAAGTGCAGGGCTGTTCATAGGTGCAAGCACATTGCACCATAGCCTTGAACTCCTGGCCTCAGCCTCCAGATGTTAAATTTGTTTGAGGATGTAGACTTCTGCAGGAAGGAATACAAGAAACTAACAATAAATAACAGCCTTTGGGGAGAAGGGTTTGAGGGGAGGTTCTGGATTTTGTGTAACAATGCACCCCCAAACTTAGTTGGCTTAAAACAACCACCAATTTTTGGGCCACAAATTTGGAAAAGGGGACAGCTTTTCTCTGCTCCAGTGGTGGCTGCCAGCTGGAGTGTCCAAGGTGGCATCTTCATCACCATCTGTGGGACATCATCTGTGGCTGATGGTTGCCTGGATCATACATGGGTCATTACAAAAGTTTCCAGATACACAAAAATCAAGAAACATACAAGCCACACAGACAAGAACAAATGACACTCTCCCAGCAACGCCAATAAACTGAGCAAGTTGAAACTTGCATGGGAGAATCAGGACACTGTCAACAGTGTTTCTTGGAAATGGAATAATAGAACATAACACAGTCTGTCTCAAAACATTTGTAGTGACCCAATCTTAGTTCTTGGTTCCTCAATTTTCCCCTCAAGGAAGTTTCTTCCTTCCCAAGTGGGCACTCCTAATGACCTCTGTACGTGGTCCAAGTTCTCCCTCCACGTAGCCTCTCCTCATGGCTTCTCCATGTGCCCTTCCACATGGTCTACCCAGCACATAGCCACTGGCTCTTCCCGGAGCACAGCAGTAGAAGCTACTGGATCTTCTTAAGGTGCCCAAGGCTGGCACCGACCCCCTCTGTTGCATTCTGTTTGGTCAGCCCAGATGCAAAGAGGAAGACTCCTCAAGGGCATTCCCATCAGGAGGCCAGGTCACTGGGAGCCAGGAAAGTGACTGTACCACAGGGAGAAGGTAGGACTGAGTAGGGAGGTGAGGAGGAAAGCCTGCATCCTTTTGTGACTTTCAAATGTTCACCGTGGCTGGATGCTTTGGCTCACACTTGTTATCCTAGCACTTCAGGAGGCAGGGGCAAGGGGATCACTTGAGCCCATAAGTTCAAAGTTATAGTGAGCTATAACCATACCCCTGCACTCTAGGCTGGACAACAGAGCAAGACCCCCATCTCTAAAAAAAATAAAATAAAAGTTCATTAACCTGTTAGTTAATTAAATTAACAAATAGAATGTTCATGGGAAGGGAGGGTGTATTACCTTATCATTTATTTGGGTCTGGAAAGCCACCCATGGCACAGACCTGCCCACACACATTTGCTCCTACAGCTCCTTTTGCCTCTAATGGAACCTTTCCTTTCCACCTCCGGCTGTAGAGATGCACAGGGAAAAGTATCCTGAACACCCAAGTCAAATGGCTTTTCCCCTCCTCTGAGCTCCTGTTAGGGTTTGCTGCTTAGCGGCTCACTCCACCCCTAGTGGAGTTACTTTTATGTAATCACTCCCACCTTTGAGTCCCTCAAGGTCAGCTCAATCTAGGTCATTTCTGTCCACCTACACGTGCGCACACACAGTGGAATCATGCAGGACCTGAGAGCCGGTGCTCCATAATTTGAGGGGTAACCCGGGAAAACACGCTACTTCAATCCACCACCTCCCCCACCCAGCTGGCCACCCACCTGCAGCGGGGGCTGCGCTGCCCAGAGGAGCCACGAGATGGCGCTGTAGACCCTCCTTCGCCCTCAGCGGCTGTATCGGCCCTGGGATTCGCCATAGGGTCGTGCAGGATCAGAGATTCCAGGGTCTGGACTCTCTTTGTTCCAGCTCTGCCTGGCCTCTGCTTACTGGACACTTGTACGGTGCCAAGCAACGTTCCAGGGGGTCCTTTTTCTTCATCATGAATGTATTCCCTCATCTTCCTGTACCTCCCCATCCAGCCCTTCTTTCTGCTCAAAGGCAGCCATTCTATTGCTTAGTGTCTCTGTTTGATTGTGTCCCTCCAAAACGTCTGTGGCTATTTTGTGGCACGATTATTTAATTTATGTGAAAGATTCTGTAGCTATTGCTCATCCTTTCCCTTTTAGGATTTTGAGACCCATCCCTGTTGAGGTGTGTAGCCCATTGCTCTTAATGCCAGCTGCATAATCCTTTCTGCAAGCATCCCCCAGACTCAGCTCCCTAGACCTTAGGGTGGACGCCAAGTTATCCCCAACTCGTCCCAGAAGCATTGTCCTCCACAAACCCTCATGGCTGACGTGAGGATGTGTCTGAAACTCTCAGTGGAGTGTAAGGAATGAGGACAGTTATTCTGAGTACCCCCAGCTGCTCTTCAGAGAGGCCTCCCACTGCACGCCCACTAGGGATGACCAAGGGGCTTTATATCTGCCCATCCCCCACCAACCCTTGATACTCTTCACCTTTTTTTTTTTTTCTTGAGACAGAGTCTCACTATATCACTCTCAGTAAAGTGCTGTGCGGTCACAGCTCACAGCAACCTCCAACTCTTGGGCTTAGGCAATCCTCTTGCCTCAGCCTCCTGAGTAGCTGGGACTACAGGTGCCCACCATAACGTCCAGCTATTTTTTGTTGCAGTTTGGCTGGGGCCGGGTTCAAACCCACCATCCTTGGTATATGGGGCCGGCGCTCTACTCACTAAGCCACAGGCACTGCCCAGATACTCTTCACCTTTTAAATGGGTTTTAATTTTGAGAGAATTTCAGACTAGGGAAAAATTACAAATAGTCCAGATATTTCCCAGATTCCCAAACATTATTCCCAAATGTATTTTACTATTAACGCATTTGATTTATCACATTGCCCCTCTCTCTCTCCCACATACACATAAAATTTGCTTTGAATCATTTCTCAGAGTAAGTTGCAGACATCATGCACCTGTATTCCTAAATACAATACTTCGGAGTATAGTTCCTAAGAATAAAGATTTTCTTGTATGTAACCACAATATCAGGAATTAACAGTGATCGAATACTCTTGTCTTTGGTTCCTATTCAGATGTCACCAGTTGTCCCAATAATGTTCTCTTTTGGTCTAGGATTTTCTTTTTCTTCTTCTTCTTTTTTTTTTTTTTTGAGACAGAGCCTCAAGCTGTCACGTGGATAGAGTGCTGTGGCATCACAGCTCACAGCAACCTCCAATTCCTGGGCTCAAGTGAGTCTCCTGCCCCCGCCTCCCAAGTAGCTGGGACTACAGGCGCCCGCCACAATGTCCAGCTATTTTTTGGTTGCAGCCATCGTTGTTTGATGGGCCTGGGCTGGATTCGAACCCGCCAACTCTGGTGTATGTGGCTGGCGCCTTAGCCTGTTGAGCCACAGGCGCCGAGCCTGGTCCAGGATTTTCATTCCCTTGCATTTAGCTGCCTCGCCTCTTTGGTCTCCTTCAGTTGGGAAAAGCTCCTCAGTCTTTGTCATTCATAACTTCAACACTTGGGGAGAAGACAGGCCAGTTCTTTTGTAGAAAGTCCCTCACTGTGGGTTTGTCTCACGTTTCCACGTGGTGAGACCCAGGCTATGCACCTTCATCAGGAACCTCAGAGGTGATGACGTGTCCTGCTCCAGGAGGCATCACAGCGGGAGCCTCCTGAGATCTGTGTGTCCCATTACTAGGATGTTGCTGTTGATGATTTGGTCAACTTAATATCTGCCTCATGTCACCACTGACAAGTGACTGTTGCTTCTCTTTGTAGTGAGTAAGCATCTTGAGGAGAGGTATTTTTAGACGATTTAAATATCCCATTACACCTCCACCTCCCACCCACGAATGTTAATATCCATTTGTGATGCTTGCCTCAATCTATTGCTTCATCATAGCCCAAAATTTAGCAGCTTAAAACAATAATCATTCATTCCTCACTGCTTCTCTGGATCAGGAATTCAGAAGCAGTTGGGCTGGAAGATTCTTGCTTAGAGACTCTTAGAAGGTGGCAGTCAAGCTGTCAGGTGGGGGAGGCTGGGGCAAGAGGATCACTTGAGCTCAGGAGTTCAAGACCCCAGCCTGAGCAAGAGTGAGACCCTGTCTCTACTAAAAACAGAAAAATTAGGCCGAGTGTTGTGGTGGGAGGCTAAGACAGGAGAATTGTTTGAACCCGGGAGTTCCAGATTGCTGTGAGCTATGATAATGCCATGGCATTGTAGCTGGGGCAACAGAGTGAAACTCAAAAAAAGGGCTGTAAGGTGGTACTACAGCTATCCAGAGGTTCAGCAGGGCCTCAAGTAGCACGGTCCAATAGAAATATAACGTGAGTCATAAATGTAAACCACATATTTAAATTTTCTTGTAGCCACATTTTAAAAAGTAAAAAATGAGGCAGGGCGCAATGGCTCATGCCTGAAATCCTAGCACTCTGTGAGCCCAAGGCAGGTGGATTGTTTAAAGTCACGGGTTCAAGACCAGCCTGAGCAAGAGCGAGACCCCGTCTTTAAAAATAGCCAGGCACTGGCTCGGCACCTGTGGCTCAACGGGCTAAGGCGCCAGCCACGTACACCTGAGCTGGCGGGTTCGAATCCAGCCCCCGGGCCCACCAAATAACAATGATGGCTGCAACCAAAAAAAAAAAAAAAAAATGGCCGGGCGTTGTGGCGGGCGCCTGTAGTCCCAGCTACTTGGGAGGCAGAGGCAGGAGCCTCACTTGAGCCCAGGAATTGGGGGTTGCTGTGAGCTGGGATGCCATGGCACTCTATCCAGGGTGACAGCTTGAGGCTCTGTCTCAAAAAAAAAAAAATAGCCAGGCACTGCAACCAAAAAATGGCCAGGCGTTGTGGTGGGCACCTGTAGTCCCAGCTACTTGGGAGGCAGAGGCAGGAGACTCACTTGAGCCCAGGAGTTGGAGGTTGCTGTGAGCTGTGATGCCACAGCACTCTACCCAGGGTGACAGCTTGAGACTCTGTCTCAAAAATAAATAAATTAATTAATTAATTAAATAAATAAATAAAATAAATAAAAATAGCCAGGCAAGCCGGGCATTGTGGCGGGCACCTGTAGTCCCAGCTACTCGGGAGGCTGAGGCAAGAGAATCGCCTAAGCCCAGGAGTTGGAGGTTGCTGTGAACTGTGCGATGCCACAGTACTCTACCGAGGGTGATAAAGTGAGACTCAGTCTCTACAAAAAAAAAAAAAAAATAGCCAGGCATTGTGGCAGGCGCCTGTAGTCCCAGTTACACAGGAGGCTGGGGCAAGAAAATTGCTTGAGCCCAAGAGTTTGAGGTTGGTGTAAGCTGTGACACCACAGCACTCTACGGAGGGCAACCAAGTGAGATTCTGTCTCAAAAAAAAAAAAAAAAAACGTGAAAAATGATACAGGTGAAATTCATTGTAATATTTTATTTAAAGCATTTCAACACGCATTCCATATTAAAAAATACTAAGAAAATATTGGAGGAGCGGGGAAAAGCAGAGGAGGGAAGGAGG
>CAUYRH010096661.1:0-12291 GCA_963574655.1 Perodicticus potto
TTGTTTTCACATAGTAAATGAGAAAATATCATGAATGTTACATTAATCAGGTGGATAAAAATATCTCCAATTGTATGGGAAGCCCGCACACTGTACTCCAAGCCTGAATCATTGTACACAGTTATGACTCAATAAAAAAAAATTAAAAAAATAAAAAAATAAAAGAATAAAATATTCACCCAAGCCGAAAAAAAAAAAAAAAAAAAAGAAAACTCAAAGGAGCTTATTTCCTTTGTTGAAATTCTACAAAATCTTTCCACATGATTTTGACGTTTAACAAATATTTGGAATATATTCAAGATTTTCCCACATATTTTGTTAATATTAATTTAAAATGTATTGAAATACTTCTTGATATATTCTGTTAAAATGTGAAAATATGTTTTATTGAATTGAGGATGTAAATGTACTTTTTTCTACTTAATACTCATATGAAAAACATTTTTTGGAGAGATATTCACATATCTCAAAGTTTGACTAAAGACCAAAAGGCATTGTTTTATTAGGAAGGTGTTAAGTGAGAAGATATTCTATATGTTATACTTGTATTTTGAAAACCCTGCCAAAAAGATTTCCTTACTGTTGCGATGGAGTGTAAATGAAACACAAGAGTGATGGGTGACAAGACCTGTTGGGAAGGGAACTGCAATAAAATAAAATATTTATTTAAAATAACATATTTGGAAAAACAAATGGGAACAATGGAATTTCCGTCATATGAGATGGGGAAAGTTGAAAGATAAAGTAGATTTGAAGGGGATGCACATAAGGGTTTATGTCTGAGAGTCACTGAGTGCCAAATATTTACTAACATCTAGTAGAGATTAGGGCCCACCACAGTGGCTCACTTCTGTAATCCCCACACTCTGGGAGGCTAAGGCTGGTGGATTGCCTGAGCTCAGGAGTTCCAGACTAGCTTGAGTCAGAGTGAGACCCCATCTCTAAAAATAGCTGGGCATCATGGTGATGCCAGCTACCCATAAAGCTGAGGCAAAAGAATTGCTTGCACCCAAGAGTTTGAGGTTGTTGTGATGATTCCACGGCACTCTGCCCAGGGTGATAAAGTGACGCTCTGTCTCAAAAAAAAAAAGTTTATATATATATTAGAGGTGGCAAGTACACGGATATTCTAGTTTGGAAGATTAATAAAAAACAATTTTTGCTCTACAGATACAAACTTGATACTATTTGATGTAAAAGTGGCGATTAAGGTTTTAATAATAAGAAAGTGAAAAGAATGAAAAAAAGATAAGAAAGAGAAGGGAACTGAACCCAAGTGTACTAACATGAAAATGGTTGGAAAGAAGGAAGAACCATCAAAGGAGACTGCGGTAGGCATAATGGCTCTCTGTCTTATTCCATTTTCTTTTCTTTTCTTTCTTTCTTTTTTTTTTTTGAGACAGAATCTCACCCTGTTACCCTGAGTAGCATGCTATGGCAGCATAGTTCACAGCAACCTCAAACTCTTGGGCTCAAGTGATCCTCTTGCCTCAGCCACCGAGTAGCTAGGACTATAGGTGCCTGCCACAACACCCAGCTAGTTTTCTATTTTTAGTAGAAATGAGGTTTCACTCTTGCTCAGGCTATTCTCTGACTTCTGAGCTCAGGCAATCCATCTTTCTTGGCCTCTCAGAGTGTTATGAGCCACCATGACTTGCCTGTCTTATTCCATTTTCTACTATTATACCAGAATACTGAAAACTGTGTAATTTATAAAGAAAATAAATTTATTTCTTAAAGTTCTAAAGGCTGGAAAGGGGATGCATTGGCATGGGTCTCCTTGCTGCATCATTACATGGCAGAGGTATCATGTGCAGAGGGGGTGTGCCTGCTTAGGTACCTCTTCGTCTTTGAGTTGCACTAACCACATCATAGCAGCCCCAGGCTTATGACCTCCTCTAACCCTTTTACCTTCCCAAAGCCCCACCTCCCAAACCATCAATATATGAATTTTTATTGTTGTTGCCTTTTTTGTCTTTTTATTTTCATGTTTTATTTTGATAGATTTAGGATTACAAGTGTTTTTTAACTACATAGATTAATTTTACAGTGGTGATGTCCAGATTTCAGTGTACCCTTCTCCCAGAAAGTGTTTATTGCACCCAGTAGAGAGTATTTCATTCCTTATCCCCTTCTACATTTCCCTTCGGATTCTCCAATACCAATAATGATACTGTGAATAATTATGCATTCCCATTGCTTAGCTGTCACTTATACATGTGATATTTGTTTTCCCGTTCCTGAGTTATTTCACTTGGGACAATGGTCTCTAATTCCATACCAAGTGCTACAAAAGACATTATTTCATTCTTTTGTATGTATATGTAGTGTTTCGTGATATTTTGAAGGCATGTTTTCTTCATCCATTCATCAGTTGCTGGGCATTTAGGTTGGTTTCATATCCTTGCAATTGTGATTGTGCTATGATAAACATAAAAGTGCAGACATCTTTTTTAATGAAATGACTTATTTTCCTTTGGGTAGATTCCCAGGAGTGGGATTACTGGGTTAAATCGTAGATCTACTTTTAGTTCTTTGAGAGATCTTCATACTGTTGTTCATAGACATTGTACTAATGTACATTCACAAAAACAGTGGATAAGCATTCTCTTTTTACTGCATCTATGCCAACATCTATTGTTTTTTGACTTTCTAATAATATCCATTCTGACAGGGGTAATGCAGTATCTCGCTGTGGTTTTAATTTGCATTTCACTGATGATCATTTAATGTTAATGTGATGTTAACATTTTTTAAAATGTTTTTGGTCATTTGTATATCTTTTTGGATTACCCATTTAATGGGGTTATTTATGTTTTTCTTGCCAATTTTTTTTTATTTATTTGAAGATTTAGGATATATAATTTGTGAATAATTTTTCCCATTCTGTAGATGGTTTACTTTGTTGATTATTTCTTTTGATGCATAAAATCTTTGTAGTTTAATTAAGTTCAATTTGTTGAAATTTTTATTGTTGTAGCACTTTGATTTTGGGGTGTTGTCATGAATTTTTTGCCAAGGCCAAATTCCAATAGTGTTTTTCCCAAATTTCTCCCTGAATTTTTATTTTTTCATGTCTTACATTCAAGCCTTTTATCTATCTCAAGTTAATTTTTGTGTATGGTGAAAGATACTAATTCAGTTTCTGCTACCCAATTTTCCTAGTATTTATTGAATACTGTGTCCTTTCCTCAGTGTATATGTTTGTCTAGTTTGTTAAAAAATCAGTTGACTGTAGGCATTTGGCTTTATTTGGGGGATCTCTATTCTGTTCTGTTAGTCTATGTCTCTTATACTATTGCCATATTGATTTGGTTAGTAGTCTTGTAGTATAATTTGAAGTTAGGTAATGCAATGTTTCCAGCTTTGTTTTTTGTTTTTCTTTTATTTTTCTGCAGGTTTTGGCCACCTCTGGTATATGGGGCTGGTGCCCTACTCCTTGAGCCATAGGCACTGCTCTTACCACTCCCTTACCTGCGGCTTAGGACAGCTTTGACAATCTGGACTCTTTTTTGGTTACATATGAATTTATGATTGCTTTTGTTTTTTTCTAATTTTATAAAGAATGACATCTGCATTTTAGTAGGAATTACAATGAATCTATAGGTTGCTTTGGGTAATGTGGGTATTTTCACTATATTGATTCTTGTGATCCACAAGCATGAGATTTTTTTTTCCAATTTTTTGTGTCATCTGTGATTTTTCTCTTCAGTGTTTTGTAGATCTACTTGTACAAATATACTTCTTGGCAAAGCATATTTCTAAGAATATATTTTTTGGTAGCTATTATTAAATAGGATTGAGTTATTGATTTAATTCTTACCTTGGTCATTATCAGTGTACAGCAGTGCTACTCATACAAAATCACATGTGAATTTAAAGATTAAGTTTCCAACACCTGAACTTTTGGGAACGTATTCAAGCCATAGCACTTCCACAAAATGTCTATGTTCCAAACCCAAGCACCTGTGACTATGTCACGGCACAGTGCGAAAGAAAATTAATGTTGCAGATGGATTTACGATTGTTAATCCTTGGCCTTAAACCAAGGAGATTGTACTGGATTAGCTGAGGAGTTTTTAAATGTGAAGTGGGAGGCAGAAGAGTCAATGTGAAAAGGAAGTGATAAGGGTAAGATTTCACCAGTGTTGTTAGGTTTGAAGATGGATGGGAGCCAAAAGCCAGGGAATCTAGGAATCCTCTAAAAATAGCATAAAAGTATATAACTCCATCGTGCTTTTCAACCTGGGCTGTACAACAGAAGCATCTTGGAAACTTTCAACATATCTCATGCCACCTTATAACCTATGCTACCATCCTGAGATCACTTTTCTTACTTATCAAGAATGGTTTCAGGGATTCTGGGAAGATGGCCCACTACAGGCTGCTTTTCCAGAGACTTCTGTACAGAGGAAGAGCAGTTGGACTGAAGTGGACTCAGAGAAGCTAGGTGGGAAGTTGAACACAAAGAAAAGAAAGCAAGGTGAGGCCAAGAAAGAGGAAGAAAGACAACAGAGAGCAGGTATGGAGGGACTAGAAGGAAGGGTACTATTGCCAAGGGGATGGAAGAATCCTCCTCCAGTGAGGAGGCCCACCATGGGCTTTCCACGAGTGAGCAAGGAACAAAGTACCTCTCACCTCACCCCATGGGAAAGACCCATGAGGTCCTGCTTCTCCTGCACCTGGAATTTTCCACCTCTGAGTCTAGTCCTTATCCTGCCTGGCACAAAAGTGAATATTCTCTCTGGGTCCTGAGTCCACAGCTCAACTTCCCTCTACCTGGCTGCCTAATAAACTGCCTCCTACAGAGGCCAGAGTGTTTGGTGAATTTTCTGACAGTCCTATGCATTGTTTGGACTGCAGAGCAGCAGCCAAGCAGCAGAAGTGGCAGCCAAGCAGCAGGAGCAGCAGGGCAGAATCAGTGGCACTGCAGTGCTAACTTTGGCTGTGGAGGTGTGCTGATCTCTCTCTTTCCCACTAGAAAAGTCCCTTCTCCAGCTCCCCAGGAACTCTCAGGCAGATCTGTCTGGAGATTCTTGTTCTCCTGCTATGGGCAACCCTCTAAACTTGTTCCAGTGGGTATTATTCCTGCTCCCCGAGGGAATTTAACTGGAGCTCTCAGCCAGAGGTGTCCCCAGATTCTTGATCTCTTGCTGGCTGCCTATGTCTGGGGCTACAGGTTCACTACTTATTTGACTTTGGTTGAGTGGCGATGGGGAACGATGGAGCAGTGAGGTGTGGATTTATCAGTTCTGTCCGTGGATTCTGCTCTTCCAGTGATTGGAAGAGGGCTTCAGGTATTTTTGATCTTTGTCCAAATTCACTGGGGAAGGGATGGTTAACCTCAGTTCCTGGAGCCTTATTATCCAGTCTTAGTAGCCAAATAGATTGATACAGTGTTTCCTAAGGGTCTCAAACTATCCATCAACAGATATGGGGCCTACCTTTTAGTAGGTGGATGCTGGCATGGATGTGGAGGGAAAGAAACACTTCTACAATGCTGGTGGGATTGCAAAGTCATGCCACCTTTATGGAAAGAAGTATGGAGAATTCTCAAAGAACTAAAAGTTGACTTTCCATTTGATCCCAATTCCATTACCAGGTATCTACCCAGAATAACAAAAATCATTTTCCCATTAAAAACATTTTCACCAGAATGGTTATTGTAGCTCAATTCATAATTGTCAAGTTATGGAAGCAACCCAAATGCCCATCAACCCATGAATGGATTAACAAACTGTGGCATATGTATACCACGGAGTACTATTCAGCCATAAGAAAAAATGGAGATTTTACATCTTTTATGTTTACCTGGATGGTGTTGAAACATATTCTTCTTAGTAAAGTATCGCAGGAATGAAAAAAAATTCCATGTACTCTATCCTAATATGAAACCAATATATAAAAAATTACATACACACACAATGCGAAGGTGTTCCTAGTTCTCCCTGGGTGATGCTCAACTACATGCTCAAATACAGCTTGAACTTTACCTGGGAAGTGAGAACAACATAACCTAAAAATTCACACCTTCATACTAATTTGAAATAAGAAATACTAAATATAAAAATAGAATGTTGGGGCAGCACCTGTGGCTAAGTGAGTAGGGCACCGGCCCTATATACCGAGGGTGGTGGGTTCAAGCCCGGCCCCGGACAAACTGCAACAAAAAAATAGCCAGACACTGAGGCAGGCACCTGTGGCCCCAGCTACTTGGGAGGCTGAAGCAAGAGAATCGCTTAAGCTCAAGAGCTGGAGATTGCTGTGAGCTGTGACGCCACAGCACTCTACCGAGGGTAACAAATTGACACTCTGTCTCTAAAAAAAAAAAAGTTTTCATGATGCTAATATGCACGTGGTGTTGAGGTAAGACCCTGCTCTGTAGAGATTCCATGATAACTATCTAAGCTAATCTATTTGAAGTATTTAGGAAACACTAAGAGCTCAATTAATGCTGATCTATTTTCATCACCATAATTATACAGTTGGAGACATTCAGCTTAGATTTAAAAAAAAAAAAATTACCTGAGTTCATAGGTCATAAGTGGCACCATTAGGTATAAATTTACATATTGTTTGTTCCAGTCACTTAATCAGCCTCTGAAATAAAAGTATGAAGAGTGGCCTCCAGGGAAGAAGGAATGATGGCACTTGACTCTGATACGAACTTCTAGGTTTCATCTTCAAAAGTTAAGCATTTAAGGTTCTTTTGTTGTTGTTGTTTGCTATATTTTGATTTTGTTTGTTTATTTGTTTGTTTTTAGATTTGGTCCTAGAAAAGCACTAACATATAAACAAAGTAAAGAGCAAAGATATCAACTGATTGTAAAATCTTTTCCACAATCTTCATTGTCTGAGAGTTCTCAGTTTCAATATTCAGGCTATATCATCACTATTTAATTTTTGTTGTTTGCTGTTTTTAATAAATTTAGCCCCCAACTGCAACTTTTTAAATGAGTACTTGTATCTTATTTCAAAAAAGAAATGCTGAAAATAGGAAAATGCCCTTTGCCATTTTGCCATAAACTAATTACTTGGGTTGGGGTATAAATATAAAATAATACTGAATGCCTCTTAAATAATATCCACATTAAAGAGCTTTTATTAGATTTAAGGTAAGATAGATAAAACACCTAAAAGTTGTTTACATGCTTATAGCACCTAATAGTACAGTTGTTAGTATTATTAGAGGGAAAGTATAATTCCAGTTGTAGCAGAATTTATAATAGCAAAAGGTAGCCTTGTAACTATGATAAAACCATAAATTCTGACTTTCCACATAAATAAATAGCCATTAAAAAATAAAAAACAACTTCCTCCTGGGGAAGAATTATATCTGTCAATAAGTTGAACAAAGAATTCTATGCCAAAACATTAAATAATTAGCTGTGCACCTCCTACCTGCTAGGCACTTTCTACCATATTTTCTACCATATGGATCTTCTACCATATTTTTATATCTTTATCAAATCCTTTTCCTTAGAAGTCTGGCTTATAAATATTGACCAAGAGCAAGTCTGTTTGGGCTCCAGACAAGTAAATATAATATTCAAAGTACCAACATATTCTAGAATTTTATCATTTTATGTCTTAAATTTAAATCTTTTATCTAGTGAGTGAGAGTCAATTTTTGTAAGTAGTGAGAGGTGCAGTCCAGTGTCAGTCTTCTACATTTGGAGAATCAGGCCTCCCTGCTCCATTTATTAAAGAGGGATTGTTTTCCCCAGCGGATATTTTTGTTTGGTTTCTCCAAGATCAGATGCAAATATGTGACTGGGTTCATCAATAGGTTCTCTATTCTATTCCATAGATCAACATCTCAATTTCTGCACCAGTACTTTGCAGTCTTGCTCACTGCAGACTTGTAGTAAAATGAGAAGTATGGTAATGTAATATCTCCATATTTGTTTTTATTTCTTAGAATTGCATTGGCTATTCTTTTTTGGTTGTTGTTGTTCCACATGAAATGAAGTACTATTTTTTTCAAGTTCATCAAAGTATGACATTGATAGACTTGAAGAACATTCTTTTTAGTAAAGTATCACCAGAATGGAAAAGCAAGTATCCAATATACTCAGTATTAATATGAAACCAATAGAAAAACAACTACACCCCCACTTGAGAGAAAAACACAATTAAATTCAAGTTGAGGGAGGGGAGAGGTGGCAAAGAGGAAAGGGGAGTAGGAGGGGGATTTGTAAACTCTAACCTAATGGGCACAATAAATAGGCATACAGCACACCCCCTGGGTGAAATGCTCAACTACAACTTGAACTTTGTCTAAACAAGGCAAACAATATAGTCTAATCATTTGTACCCTCCTATTAGTCTGAAATAAAAAAGAACTAAGTACCAACATATTTAGTTCTAAATTGATCCTCATTTGCCAAGTGTAAAACTACTGAAATATACATTATCCAACATGCATGTGCTTCCTCTTCCAAAATTTTCTTAAAAGCAATTGACAATACAAAATCTTCACTTCTTTTGGTTTTAGATACCATATTCACAGTGTCATGCAGTTTACATGTAAATTGTGAATGAAGTATAAATATTCAATCTCCGCACATTTATAAAACTTTACCACCTCTTCCCCTCTCTTTTAGGCCATAGTGTTTCCAATCATAGCAATTAGTGTTATTGTACATACAAAATTCTGCACCTGTGACAACTTGCAAAAATCACACATTGGTATGTACTAAGAATAAGAATTTTCATGAGCTATGCATGATATTTTTTCAAAACTGATATAAATCAGAGAGGCTGTGGGAAAAGCCCACTATTTGCCTGTAATAGTCTGTCAGAGAAACATACAATTTGGTCTTTTTTCATGTCCTGTAAGTACCATCTTCAGGATGTGATTCTTTTGTCAAAGATATGGTATCAAGTATAAATTCACACTGTCATTTCTCATCAATAGTCTGCAGAGTTTTTCCTCCTTGAAGAATCACTCTCACTTTTCACATTTTAACACCCAGCCATCAACTTTTTTATAAACCCAATCACATCAGGAACTTCTTCATTTGCATGTGTCAAAAGGAAAATGTAAAAGATATATATTTCATGCCATAATAACATTCTACAAATTTCATAATGGAATTCGGCAACTTTTGGAGATATTTCTTTCCTCTGATTGATCCAATGCTGGGTCGTTCACATACTTAAGTTTGATGCTTTGTGGTTTGTTTTCAATTTGTTTGGGGGTCAAATTATGTCTTTTACTATAGCATTTCTATATCTGAAGGATACCTTAGATGTCTTTAATTCTTTACCTGTTCTATCAAACAATATTTAACTTAAAATTTAAATGTTTAGGCTGAATATTAAGAGATAAATCAAGGCAGCACCCGTAGCTCAGTGGATAGGGCGCCAGCCACATTCACCCAGGTTGGTGGGTTCAAACTCAGTTGGGCCAGCTAAACAGCGATGACAACTGCCCCCAAAAATAGCTGGGTGTTATGGCAGGCACATGTCCCAGCTACTTGTGAGACTGAGGCAACAGAATTGCTGAAGCCCAAGAGTTGGAGGTTGCTGTGAGAATTGACACCACGGCACTCTACCAAGGGCAACATAGTGAGACTCTGCCTCAAAAAAAAAAAAAAAGATGAATCAGACGTCAAAATGGTTGTAATTGCAGCCTATTTAATCTAACATGAAATCCCAGTTGAAAAAACATGTGTGCCCCGTGAAAATCTTCAGAGGTGCTAGAATCTGATCATCTGAAGAGATATGTATGTGGTTTGACAAAAAAGTTCAAAAACACATCTTAGAAAAATTGCTACATGTCTCATTGTTGTTTATCACTGTGGTCGCCTTCAACATCCTCACTTTGGGAAGCTAAGCACTAACCCCAGCACCTTGTTCACCCTTCAAAACAACTGTGGAACTTATCTTCTAGAATGATCATCACAGCTGTTGTCATATTACTCTTGATGTCCTGAATGTCATCAAAATGTCTTTCTTTCAATATTTCCTTTATCTTTGGTTAAAGAAAAAAGTCGCTGGGGGGCCAGATTAGATAAGTAGGGAGGTAGGTCCAATACAATCATTGTTTACTGGCTAAAAACTTCCTCACAGACAACGCTATGTGAGTTGCTGTTATTATCATAATTCAAGAGCCCTGAACAGTTGGCCAAGATTTTCAAGTAAGAGTTTCCTTTTTCCCACTGTTGTGTGTTTGGTCTGCTACGACTGTTACAGCCAACAATTTTAATGCACAATTCGATGAACTTTTTTGCTGTTTTGTCAGTTCTGCACATTACTGGCCCTCTTGTCCTTTCTTCATCGGTGATGCTTTCTTTCCCGTTAGAAATATGTTTAACCACTTGTATCCTGCCATTTTCTTCATGGCATTATCCCCATAAACTTGGACTAAAATGTCCCTGACTTTACTTCCATTCTTGCAAAGTTTAATAAGAAATGTAATGTTTGTTCATTATTCTAATTCAAGCTCCAACATTCTCTTTATAGCACACAGAAACACACAACAACAATAATGAACACCAATCGGCAAAATGTTGCCTCACATTGAGACACAGATTATACCAAGGTTCTGAAACTTTATCAAGCTGTTGTACAGTGCTGCCAATGTAAGCATACAATGGCAAGTTCATAAACTTAACTGTCAACTCTCTTACAATTGGGTAGAGTGTACACTTCTTTTGTTGTTGTTGTTACTGCAGTTGTTTAGCTAGGCTGGGACTGGATTCAAACCCGCCATCCTTGGTGTTTGTGGCTGGCTCTGTAACCACTGTGCTATGGGCACCGAGCCAGAGTGTGCACATATTAACCAATAAGGGTCCATGTAGACTTGGCATATAAACCAGGATTATTGTGAATGTTGACATAAGCACATCAAGTTTACAGCCAAAGTGTGGCATGTAAGAAGTAGGTCTTATTAGTTTCCTATTGCTATAGTAATAGATTATGTTTTAAAACAACATAAATTTATTCTCTTACAGTTTTAAATGTTAGAAATCTGAATTCCGTTTCACTGGCTAAAGTCAAGGTGTCAGCAAGACTAATTCCTCCTGGAGGCTCTCAGAATCCATTTTATCTTTTATAGTTTTTTGAGCTATTGTCTCATAGACATTGGCTCATGGTGTGTGTCTCCATCTTCAAATCCAGCGGCCAAGTTATCTTCAAATCTCTCGGTTTCCATGATCACATTACTGTATCTCTCTAATGTCCTGCCTCCCTCTTATAAAGTCCCTTGTGATCACATTTAACCCACCATTTGATTCAAAATAACATTCCCTTTTCAAGATTTTTTTTTTTTATTGTTGGAGATTCATTGAAAGTACAGGAAACCATGTAATACTGATTGCATTTGTTGGGTAAAGTCCCTCTTACAATTGTGTTTTGCCCTCAAAAGGTGTGGCACACACCAAGACCCCAGCACCCTCAGTTCTTCCCTCTCTCTGCTCTTCCTTTCTGCACCCCTCCCTCATTCTTTCTCTCTCTGCTCTCCCCTTCCCTCAGTCCCACCTTGTCAATAAATGTCACTAATTGTCCTCAAATCAAACTTGAGTAAATGGGATTCATGTTTCTCCATTCTTGTGATGCTTTACTAAGAATAATTTGTTTCACTTCCATCCAGGTTAATACAAAGGCTGTAAAGTCTCCATTTTTTTAATGGCTGAATAGAATTCCATAGTGTACATATACCATAGCTTGTTAATCCATTCCTGGGTTGGTGGGCATTTAGGTTGTTTCCACATTTTGGCGATTGTAAATTGAGCTGCAATAAACAGTCCAGTGCAAGTGTTCTTATGATAAAAGGATTTTTATTCCTTCTGGGTAGATGCCCAGTAATGGGATTGCAGGAGGTCTAGCTTGAGTTCTTTGAGAGTTCTCCATACTTCCTTCCAAAAACGTTGTATCAGTTTGCAGTCCTGCCAGCAGTGTAAGAGTGTTCCCTTCTCTCCACATCCACGTCAGCATCTGCAGTTTTGAGATTTTATGATGTAGGCTATTCTCACTGAAGTTAGATGGTATCGCAGGGTGGTTTTGATTTGCATTTCTCTAATAATTAGGGATGATGAACATTTTTCATATGTTTGTTAGCTATTCGTCTGTCTTCTTTAGAGAAGGTTCTATTCATGTCTGTTGCCCATTGATATATGGGATTGTTGGCTTTCTTCCTGTGGATTAATTTGAGTTCTCTATAGATCCTGGATATCAAGCCTTTGTCTGATTCAAAATATGCAAATATCCTTTCCTATTGGGTAGGATGTCTATTTGCTTTGGTTGTTGTCTCCTTAGCTGTACAGAAGCTTCTGAGTTTAATTA
>CAUYRH010096662.1:0-23042 GCA_963574655.1 Perodicticus potto
CATCAGTCGGCAGCAGGTGGGACTTGGTGTTCCTCTGACAACACAAGTACAAATTCAGCTTACCCTGAATGGAGCAAAATCAGTATGAGATGATGATCCCAGAGGAACACGTAAAGTCATTTTAAAATCTAGCTCCTTTGGCTTGGCACCTGTGGGCCAATGGGCTAAGATGCCAGCCACGTACACCTGAGCTGGTGTGTTCAAATCCAGCCCGGGCTCGCCAAACAACAATGATGGCTGCAACCAAAAAATGGCCAGGCGTTGTGGCAGGCACCTGTAGTCCCAGCTACTTGGGAGGCGGAGGCAGGAGACTCGCTTGAGCCCAGGAATTGGAGGTTGCTGTGAGCTGTGATGCCATAGCACTCTACCCAAGGTGACAGCTTGAGGCTCTGTCTCAAAAAAAATCTAGCTCCTTTTCTTATGTATCAAATCTAAAAGAACGATCCTAATTCTAGGTCTTCCTTGTTAAGTGCGTATGTGTATGTGTGAGAGAAAGATTTAGCCTACATTTTAAAGAATAAACTGAATAAATGAAAGTGTTATTATGGTGGACAAGGTCCGTCTTCCCAGGACACCTTTTTCTAAGTGGTTCCCGGAACTCCTCAGACATGGGGCGAAGGAGAAGCTGGAGTGGCCAAGACCCTGGGATTCCCTAGCAAGAGCACATCCATCCCCTGGCTGGTCGGGCAGTGTCCTAGGGGACACCAAGCTGTGGGTCTGGACCCAACAGGTCTGTAATCCTTAGCTCCACCCCACAGACCACAGAGCCACGGGCCCCAAGCTGAAGATGTTCTTAGTCCCTGGGCCCTCTTTTCCACCAGGAACATTTCAGAGCAGAGTCTATGTAATAGACACTTACCAGGTCCCCAGCACCAGCCAGAAACTGGGCTTGGCCAGGGTCAAGGTGCACGATGGTGAAAACACAGAGCCAGCATGTCCTGGGTACTCTCCAGATGCCAGGTAATCTGGCTGTTCCCCAAAGCCCAGTATGGCAGAAACTGTGAGAAAGGAGACTTGGTCAGACACACCTGTGTGGAGATGGGGGACGCAGGGCGGGAGTGGACAGACCCTTAGATGGTCAAGGATCGGGGTGACCCCCACACAGCCTGGTATGACCAGAGGAGACAGTCTTACCAGACAGGCTTCACACACACATCACACAGGGCTGGAGAGTAACAGGGCTTTGGTCATAACGGTCACATTTTAGCTTAGGTCAAAACTCTTGGATTCATCCTGAAGGTGATGGGAACCCATCGCCAGATCTTAAAGAAGACAGGTGCTGTGATTCGATTTAACACTTAGAAATTTCACTTCTAGGCTGGGGGAGCAGGAGGGTGATTTAGGAGGTTTCTCAAGGCTTCTGTAAAAACGAATGTCAAATCGGTTTCTTCATCTTTAAAATGATGTTTAAAAAATGAATCATTTGGGTTTGGGGAGTATATAAAATAACAATCATAATATCTATCACTCAGCCTGAGCTTAGGCATCATGCCAAAAGGCCTCACGTACAAAATCTCATTTAATTTAATCTTCAAAACAACCTACCAGACAGATCTGATTGCCTGCCTTTCACTGATGAGAATATTAACTATCAGAGAGTTTGAAATTTTTACCAAGATGGTTCAGCTATGAGGGCACAGCTGCTTACCTGAGAACAAGCAGTGCTTGAACCCTCATGTCCTCAGCTATGGCCAATGGAACTCCAGAGTACGAGCCGGATTCTCCTACCCATCTCACAAAGGAAACTGAGGCTCAGAGAAATTAAACAATCTTCCCACCCACAAGGAAGAGGTCCTTTCAGCCTTGTGTCACATTGCTTTCGTATACCCAAAGGTAATACTCAGGTGACTTTTATGGCATTAGCACCCACCCAGCTCAGATACATCTATTGAAATTCATGGCCTCTTATGAGCAAGACCATGAGAGATTTGGAAAAGAACCGAATGTTTTTAATGCAGTAAAAGATGAAAACTCTGCATCGTAGGCTCCGTCAGAGAAGCCAGGTGCCAGGTCAGGGTGAGTAGCCAGGGCAGACGTTAGAGCCGCAGAGGGCGGTGTGGCTGCAAGCAGGGGAGGACCGAGAGGGCAGGAAGGGAGTGTGGGCAGGTGGCCAGCAGCTGGACCTTCAGGTCCCACTGTGGCTCTGCCTGAATCATCCATGGTCTAACTGGAAGCTTTGGGTGACATGGAGGGATGCTGGCGTTGGCCACACCCTCCTGCGGCCTCGAGTGCAAGGGCACAAACAAAAAGGAGACCTCTGGCTCTTAGAAGTATGTCTTTCCAGGTAGTTTTCCTCTCAACCAACTCCTTGTTCTTGTGATTAAGCTATTTCCAAAAATTGCTGCTAACATCTATCTGTCCAGAAAAGCCAAAGCAATTTATTTCAGAGACAAATTCAAACCCTGCAACAAACCACATACAGAATTGTAACTGAGGCTAAAATTTAAGAAGAAAATAAACAGCTAACCCAGTTATGTAAGTCTGGGGCTGTCTGCAATCCAAGTGGACAAGGGCACTGAGCCCTCACCTCAGGAATCGGGCCTCTGGGCCCCCCACCCACCTGACTCCTCTCTTAGGGGGCAGAAAAGAGGGATTCCTGGTCTTACCAGAAAGGACAAAATCCCAGGGGATCCTGAATCTCTTACGGACAGCAGCCTGTATACAGCACACTCATGGCCTCAGGTCACAGTGAAAATGCTTTCTAGCTATTTTGCTAAGTTATTTAGGTTTAAAACAAGTGATTCCATAAATTCTCCACTCTTTAGCACCACTAATTGCAAACTGCACATTTCAAATTCAAAACAACTTTTTTCGCTTTGAACAAGAAAGGAGAACACACTATATTTATTGTAGCTTTTTGTTTCTACGATACAGCCCAATATTGGGAACAGTAAAGTATGAAAAAAAGAAAAATGGAGATCTTTGAATTGAACCAGAAGGAATTTGCTCATAAGAGCATTTCTCTGACATTTTTTCAGTAATGTCTCAGAGCACCATTTTCCTTGTAGAGAATGGGGCTTGTTCACTGTCTAGGGCAAACATTCCTTGCTCTGTAAACTCACCTTTCTCTTCCTCAAAAACTTGGTGTCACGGTTGCAAAAAAAAAGACAAAAAGAGAGAGAGAGAAATCTTAGGGACATCATCTATAAATAATCTCAAAGCATTTCCTTGTTTCACCTTAATTTAACTTGAAGAATTTGGGGGAGGGGAGGAGAAGGTGCCCTCTGAGCCGACATGGTCAAGGGCGGTATCCTGCTGAAAGGGTCTTCATCCACACACCCCACTGCCACCAAACACCTGAGACCAAGTAACTTACAAAGAACAGAAGTTCATTTTTTACATTTCTGGAGGCTGGAAGTTCAAGATCAAGGCACCGGCGTGTTTGGGGTCTGGCAGGGGCCCCATCTCTGCTCCAGAACTGGTGCCTCAAATGCTGCTTCCTGCAGAGGGAGAAACGCCGACCTCACACGGCTGGAGAGCTCCAGGGAAAGAGCTCACTTTCTCAAGCCCTTTGTAAGGACCCTAATCCCATCCACAAGGGCTCTGTCCTCGTGATTCAACCACATCCTAAAGGTCCCGCCTCTTAGAGACAACATGTGAATTTTTGTTGTTTTTTTTTGGGTTTTGGTTAGATTTTTGAGACATCTTATCTAGTTCTGTCACCCAGGCTAGAGTACAGTGGCATCAGCCTAGCTCACAGCAGCCTTAAATTCCAGGGGTCAAGCGATTCTCCTGCGTCAGCTCCCTTGCAGCTGGGTCTACAGGTGAGAACCACCATGCTTGGTTAATTTTTCTACTTTTTGGAGCCCAGGCTGATCTAAAAGTCTTGGGCTCAGGCAATCCTCCCACCTTGGCCTACCAAAGTGCTAGGATTATAGATGTGAGCCACCACACCTGGCCAGAACAGAATTTTCGGTGGCCCACTCAGACCACAGCACTCTACCCCTGGCCCCCCACTTTCACATCCTTCCCACAGGCAAAGTACATCCATTGTGTCCCAATAGCCCCCCACATTCTTAACTCATTCCAGCCCCACTTCCACAGTGTGAAGTCCAGAGTCTCATCTGAATCAGATATAGGTGAAATTCAGTAAGATTCATCTTCTCAAGCTGCTCTCCAGTTATGAACCTAAAATCAAAGAATTTAACTGCTTCCAAACTACAGTGGTGGGACAGGCATGGGACAGGCATTTCTATTCTAAAGGAAGCAATGGGCAAGTAGAAATGAGGGATGGGTCCCGAGTATGCAAAACCCAGCAAGGCAAACAACAGCAAACCGCAAGCCTGAGAATCATCCCCTTTGAGTCCGTGTCCCACCTCTGGGCACCTGAAGGCCCAGGGATTCCCACCTCCACAGCGGCTCCCAGTTGGAGTGACGTGCCTGTGGCTCTCCCAGGCTGCTGTGGCCCAGCTCCAGGGTCTCAGGCGTGGCCTTGCTCCCAGGCTCCCTGGGCGACACCCTGGCACGCGGAGTGTGCACTGCATGTATTATGCCAAGAATTTATCACTTCTACTCTCTGGAATGCGGGCCTGAGCTGCACCTGGGGTGGCCAAGGAGCTGTACCCCAGAATGTGGTGAGCAGAAAGTTGAGGCACCGTGGGCAGTGGACCCAGAGGTCCCACAGGAACCCTGGTCCCCTCCCTCGGAATGATCTTCCCTTGAGGCCCTGGTACTCTGGATTGTGATGGGAGCAGGATTATGATCCCAGCAGTAAGATCTCTCCAGAGTGGTCCTGGGCACCGTCCCATCACCTAGAAGAGGAGCGCCTGGGTTCCTTCCACCCATACTAATCTCTTTGTCACACACTCTGGACACTTGTTTATAGCCTGGCCAGGGGGACCATTTCCCAAATGTTGCATTCTGCTTTCCTTTCAGTTATAAATTCCATCTTTAATTGGTTTCTCTCTTCTCATACTTTACTCCAAGCAGTCAGGAGAAGCCACACAGAGCCCTCGATGTTTTGCTTAGAGGATGCTTCCCCCAAACATCCAGTTCACCACTCCCAAGTTCAGCCTTCCACAAAGCATTTGGACAAGGACAAATTCAGCCAGGTTCTTTGCCACTTGACAAGGACCACGTCTCCTCCTGTTTCCAACAGTATGCCCCTCATTTCTGCCCTGGGCCTCGCCAGAGTTGCTTTTCCCATCCACACTTCGGCCAATGCTGTGACCACAACCACCTGAGACAATTCAAGCTTCCCCACATTTCCCTTCTGAGCCTCCCCAGATCCCCGTCACCCACAGCAGTCAGGATTTTCCAGCCTGCATTTCAAAACCATTCCTGCCTCCGCCCACTACCTGGTCCCAGAGCTGCCCCCACATTTCCAGGTATTTGTTACAACAACAGCCTGATTTCTGATCAATTTCTGCCCTAGTCTGTTTGTGCTACTATACCAAAATATCTAGGACTGGACAATGGATAAGGAACATAAATTCATTTCCTACAGCTCTGGAGGCTGTGAAGTCCAAGGTCATGGCACTGACAGGCCTGGTATCTGATGAGGGCTGCCCTCCACTTCCAAGAGGTGCCATGTTCCTGTGTCCTTTGGAAGAAGGAACACTGTGTCCTCACATGGCAAAAGATAAAACAAAGAGGACCCTCAAGAACTCACATAAGAGCCCTAATCTCATCCACACAGGCTCCACCCTTATAGCTTAACCATTTGCCAAAGGCCCCACTTCTTAATACTATCACATTGGTGATTAAGTTTGGACAAGCAAGTTTGGGGGGCACTCAAAGGATAATCTCTGTGTCAGGATCCTTAATTTACTCTCATTTGCAAAATCCCTTTTACTGAATAAGCTAATACAGCCATGATTTCCAGAGATCAGGATATGAACATCTTTGGGCACCATCATTTAACTTGTGGCAAAGGGAAAGCAAATGAGATTTGGTGTCATTTTATTTCCTTCTGGACTTGGCTGCCTGACTTAATATGGCTAAACTCTGTTTCTCTTGGAAACTAGTCCTCACACTGCACTTGGTTTCGGTGCTAGAGCTTTTGTCCATCACAAGTTTCTTTGCTGGTCTTGTAGACATTAATAAGTTGCTATACAGGTATTTCAAGGCACCCAGCCTAGAACCCGGGCAGGGAGGGACACAATTATGTAAATTAGTCTCTGCCCCCCAGGGACATGAACCTCAACAGAAAGATCAGAATCCCCCCGGAAATAGGTGAGACTTCAAAAGAAGAAGGAAAAGCAAGTAAGTGGCTCTGTGGAAACTGACCGTGGACAGGTGTTCAGAGAAGGGGCAGCTGGTCCTGCCCAGGACAGGGGGAAGGTTGCCCTGGAGGGGAGGAGCTGCCAGTCATAAGACACAGAAACAAGAGGAAGGAAAGTGTCTCAGAGAAGGAGAACGTGTTGAGAGAAGGCCAGAGGCTGTGAGGAATCACGTTTCTTCTGGGTGCAAAGCGGGTATTGCTTGGATGGAGCTCAACAGCCACTCCATGAATACGGAAGGTGATTTTGGCTAATTTGGAAAAGTTGATTTTGAACAATCTGTATTCAGCAGGGGTGTTGGAAACTTATCCTATAATTTAGGAGGCACCATGGGAGGATTTTGGAAAGAAAACTTCTGGAATAAATTTGGTAACCTGACAATATGTGGCACAATTGGGAAGCAGGTGAAGAAAGCCGGGGCGGTGGGGGGGGGGGGTGGCGGTTGGCGCACAGATAAGGCACAGGGAGGGTGGAGAAAAAGCACAGGTGTGGGGCCACTCAGGGAAGAGTGGACGAGGAGGATCCTGAGTGCAGCTGGGTCAAGGCGGAGGGCAGATGACACGCGGGGCAGCTGAGGCTGGAGACCAGACTCAGGCAGACGGCCCTGGGTTCCAGAGTCGAAGTCACCGCTCACATGTGGAATGTGCTTAGCTTCTTCAGCTTTAAAATGGAGATTTGTACCCCAAACATGCAAATGCCTGCTTAGGAGGGTTGACGTGAGAGTTAAAGATGTCGTATGTGAAGCGCCGGGCCCAGAGCCTTCTTTCTGGAAGGTACTCAGTGGAAGATGACCACCATCCTGAACCCAATGCCCACCCCAGCGTCCCCCCTCAGGTGGGAGGAAGGAAGGGTGGTCCTTCTGTGACCTGTAGGGCAACAGGTATCTTGGTGGCTGGAGGAACCCTGAAAATACAGGGAGAGTCAATGACATAAGAGTTGGCCATAAAACACCAGAATGATGGATACAAGGGACAAAAAAGTGACATGAAATTACGGGAAGCTGTCCAGACCAAAGTGGAAGGCATAGTGATTCTTACAGGCATGGCAAGAAAGGACGATTAGGGGATTCATGGAACCTGTGGGACATTCCAGCAAGAAGCAGGGGGCTAAGCGTCCCACGGGAGCCCCCAGGCAGGGCGGCATCACCTAGTGAAGTCAGCTGGGGAAGGACTGCAGCCCCTCACCCAGGGGCCCCGCAGCCCACAGCACAGCCTGCTCTGAGGGGGGTCCCCTACCCCAGTGGGAAGGGAGGCTGCGACCCCAGGAGCAAGGCAGGAGGAGGAAGATCCCAGTTCTGAAGGCAGACACTGAGCTGGTTACAGGTAATGCCCTGGTGAGTTCTGAAACAAAAAACTGCACTAATTTGTGTTTTGCTGAATTTTGAAAGTGTTTGAAATGTATACGTGAATTTGAATTATTAATACTAAATAGTAAGTGAACTTGGCTTATGATCTATAAATCTAATAAATTACATGGTAATGGAAGTCCAAGAGGCAATGGCTGCTCTCCCCACGTGGTAACCCCCTGGAGAGTTTAAATCCTAACTCAGTGGACACCCATTGCTTCCCCTGGGGTCAGCCACACACTTTTTTGGGTTCTGCTCCCCTGGTGTAGCTCAAAGCAGAGTCTGGCTGCTAGAAGACCAGGAGCATATGTAATGGGCAGGTCTGTACTGAGCAGAGGAAGCTGGCATCTTCTGCATTGGCGGAGACGATGTTTTCGCCCCTGCTGGCATCTGGTGCTAGTGGTTGGCTTCCACCCAGGTGAGCAGGGCCACGTCCAGCCACTGGCTGTAGTCGGCAGCCTCTACTGACCACTCCATGTCCACCTGGTCCTCACTGCTGGGCCACACTGGCTCTGCCTCTCTCTTGGTTACTTCACACTTCAGTGGGTAGGGGGGTGGGGTCCCCGCATGCTGTGCTTCCCTCACCCGACTCTGGGGCTAAGGGAGCTCAGCTGGCTGCTCCTGTCCTCCTGCAGCTGAGGGCAGTTTGATGGGGCCCTGCTGCTCCCCCCGAGCTCCAGGCGGGGAGCAGGACACCAACCTTACCTCTCTATCCCTGAACTGTCACGCACCCCATCAAAGTCCCACTCAGGGTCTGACGACCCCCTTTGTGGGACACCAGCTTTATTTCTTCCCTCTTAGGTCCCTCCTTGTCTCTGAACAGAGAGAGCTTTGTCCGGTCCAGGCAAAGGGGGAGTCTGTTCTGACCTGTGGATCCTGCATCTTTCTGCGCCTGTTTGTCAGTCCAGCCTTCTGTGCTTAGATCCAAGAGGCTTTTCTGGCCCAACCTTGGTTTCTGAGATCTGTTTGGAACCCCATCAGGTACAAATTTTCCCCCACGTTTCTGCTGTAGACACCCATTCTGAGGCCCCTGCTTTCCAGTGAGGCTGCCAGGTACAGAGTGAAACAGGAAGCCTCTCTGATGACAGCTGTGTCCTCGCTGTCCAGCAGCACACCCACACATGGGTGCTGGCATTCCAGCAGGGACGGGGCCCAGTAACAAACAGAAGCATCATTTCCACAGACCAGGCAGCAGTTTCCAAGCACCAAAGAGAGGCCCCAGGATGTCCACATCAGAATCTCCATGAAATGTTTTAAAAACATAATGTCCAGGCTGCTTTCCCTAAGTCAGTGGAGCTGGAGAGGGCTGGGATTCTCTGTCTTAGCATCCAGCCAGCAGATTCTGTGTACACCAAGGTGGGGTCCCTCTTAGGGAAAGTTTAATTTCCAAAAACATACATGCAAAAACAACTCACCATTCAGAGAGAATCTCAGTTTCCGCAGGTTTTATAAATAATTTAAGGACATTGCCAGTGTAGGAAAAATTATCTTAATGAGATTGAGGGCAGGAAAATGTCTTGATTTTTGGTAATTTATTGTTTTAAAGCTCTAGACCATTTGCCAAGATGACTGCTACAGTCATTGCCAAATGAGTTGCTGTCCTGTAGAAAACTAACAGATTAGACATGTACTTGCACTTGGCATTGTGGCTGATAAGATTTATAAACTTCTGACATAAGACAAACTGCACAAGAAACCCAAAAGTAGAACATGTGGAGGGCAGAGGTACACACAGGATGGTGAGTAGCTACCAATTGCACCACCCAGAATAACCATGCCAGCATTTTGCCATTTATTCCTTGAATCTTTCTCCTGTGTGTAAATGGGCACGTGTGTATACAATGTATCTGTCTGTGATTACACACAGACACATGTGCACGTGTGTATACAATGTATCTATCTGTGATTACAGACAGACACATGTGCACGTGTGTACACAATGTATCTGTCTGTGATGACAGACACATGTTCACGTGCATATACAATGTATCTGTCTGTGATTACACACAGACACACGTGCCCCCTGCCCAGCTGACCTTCTCACGCACAGAAGCTGTTGTTCTGGACACTTTTTCCAAAACCAAACACACCTTCTGGCTAACTTCAGCAGAAAAATTATTGTGGCAGACAGAGCAATTGCTCCCCAGAGACGCTCACGTCCTGATCTTGAGAGCCTGAGTATGTCACCTCACACAGTGAAAGGTCTTTTACAATTTTACAAGTGTGATTAAGTTAACACTCAAGAGATGGGGGATTATCTTGGCTGTAATCAGAAGAGTCCCTGTAACAGAGGCAGTGGCGTCAAAGTCAGACAAAGGCAGCTCCTGCCAGACCCAGGAGTCAGCTCCGGAAGAGCCCAGGATTCCATCCCAGAGCCTCCAGAGGGGAGCCACCTGGCAGAAGCCTTACTTTGGCCCCATAATTCCCATTTGGGACCTCCCGACTGTAAGATTTATGTTGTTTGGGGCACTGAGTTCTGATAACTTGGGACGGCAGCTACAGAAACCCAGTGCAGATGCCACAGCAGAAGGGCATTTTTCAGCTCCCAGCATCAGCCAGAGGGCTGGGGACCCAGGTTTGCACAGAGGGACGGGAAAGCAAGGTGCAGCTGAAACTCGCTCCAGCACTATCTGCAAACCCCCTTGGATGTGTCTCTCTGGCCCCAGCCCAGGACCACCCCACAGGACACTCACCACCAGGGGAATCCTTCCCCCACCAGAAGACAACTGCCCTTGGACAGTGGATACCCCCTCACCTCTGACTGACCCTGGGCCTCATTCACTCTGGGCAGAAGCACCTCACTGCCCTCCTCACACTGTGGGCCAAAAGCGCCTTCAGCCAGGTAGGGAGATTAGTTCTTCCCCCCGGCCTGGGACTCCGCCTTCACTTCTCAGGATTCCAGACACAGCACCAGGTGTCTGCCAGCCAGAGGGCCGCTCCCCAGCCACTCGGCACTTCCCTCATGTCATCGGTGCCATCAGGTTATACAGAGCAATTTTTTAAAGGCCTTTTAGAACAGTGAAGTATTTAGGCTTTTTCTAACTTCTGTTATTTTTAAACAACATTGCAATGGACATCCAGTTAAATCTTTGGGCACATCGATGGTCATCTCTTTAGGATAAATTTCTCGAAGTTGCCTTCCTAGACCAAAGGTGTTACAGCCCTAAAGACTGTTGCTGTTGCAAACCCTGCCTCCTTGTGACGCGGGCACGGCGGCCAACATCCTGGTGGCCAGAAGACCTTCCTACGAGAGGTGTACTTTGCCACACTACAGGTAGAGGCAAAAATTAAAACAAAGCAACATTGAATATTGCGTCTCTCAGGCCGCTGGTGTCTTCTGAGCTTCTGTGCTCTCTGTTTCACCAACAAAGCAGAAGTCGAAATAGCAACAGCCCCGACTCCAGCCCCCGTGTCAAGAAAGACGGTGATCTCCGTGACAAACACCAGGTGTCCCAGTTTGTCCTGTGTGCAGCAGACACGGCGGCTGTACTGTCACAGCTCTTGGCACTGAGCACTGGGAGCGCACGGCTGGAGCAGAACCCATCGCTATTTTCAGTAACGTTCCAACATGGAGCAGTGCTTGGAATGCTACCCTGTCCATATGCGTACCTCCACACATGGGCACACACGTGGGCACCAACAGATGAAAGTTTCAACGTCGTCTGCCCCAGTGAGAAGACCCCAGATCAGTAACAAGACAGGAGACTGACAAGCCCCATACACCCAGGGCACACGTGTTGGAAGAGGCCAGGTGTTCTGGTGGTTTCATTGCCGCAGACGCGCTGTTGGCTTAGCCCTCAAGTCCAGCCGCTGACCAACAGCTCCTTCACTCATCCTCGAACTCTTCCCAAGACTGGGCTTTTCAACTCGGACCCGGGATCATTTTCCAGTGTAGGGCACAGTAAGCTAATAGACAGGGCCCTCAAAGGGGGAGGTATAGTAATCGATTAAAAAAAGTCAACTTGAATTAGTATTAGATTATTCCTTATGTTTAATTAAGTCTAATTAAACAATGCCAACATCTTCTTGGCACCTGTGGTGCGATTATGTTAAATATTTAATGCTTGTGAAGGATTAGGCTGCGCTTCTAATCTATAGCTAACAATCTGTTCCCTCTCTGGAGTATTTTTTATTTAGTTCTGCTTTTGTATAATGAGTTACATTTCAAAGGAAATTGTTAAATGATCCAGCACAGACAGGCCATGTTATTGCCAAGCAGATTGGAGTGGAGAGGTGCCACGCCAGTCCTAGGGCCAGACAACGGCCTCTGGAGAGAGAAGGGCAGAGGTCAAAGTCACCAAGGGGATTCCTGGGGGGGGCCCAGCAGCCCCTGGAGCTTGGTGACTGAGGACTCTGAACATCAGGACACAAGTTCACACTGAAATCCCTACTGCCTGCTCAGCGGGCATTTCCTGCATGTTCACAGGTCCCTGCTTCCAAAGAGCTATTAGATGAATAATGAAAAAATACATTTGTACGTCTTTGCCCCTTCTCCAACAACACCCATCCATCCTTCCTCAAAGGAAAGGAAGCTGCTCTTGAAAGCTGAGCATCTATTTCAAAGAACTCACTTCAAAGAAAAGGCCACGGCTATTTCTGGAAGCGAAGCTCCAAGTGCTGAGTAAGGAGTTTATGGACGGCCACACTGCTCCTGCAAGGGAGACGGGACTCTCATTATCCATCTTGGCCTGAAACGCTTCTGGTGAGAGAAATTCAACCTGCTCCTCGCATGCTGAGCGACTGGTACAAAGACCCTGGAAAGGGTGAGGCTCTGTTTCATTTCTCTAATAATGCCTAATACTTTGAGCGTATTCAAGAACAAAAGACAGATTTGTGTAATTAGCTTTCAATTGGCTGAATCTGTGTAATCAATTTCTCAGGGTTGTCAAAGATTCTCCCCCTCAGCAGAGTGTGGGGGCAGAAGGCGTTGCACACGCATGAGCTGGAAAGAAGATCAGGAGCCGCGTCTGTGAAATCTGCTGAACTCGGAAAGACTCAGATTAGCATAGCTAATGCAGGTGCTGGTGGGGAATAAATTACCCTCAATATTTTGGGGCAGAGATGAACATGTGACTCAACTCTTTGCATTCAAGCTCCGAGTCTTCAGACGAAGACCCCAAGAATGACTGTCAACAAGGTCGGCTGTCCCCCTGAAACCTGCAGTTCCTACCCCCCAAATCTCTCTCAAGGCAGGTGACAGGGAAGAAGGTTGCAGAAGGCCCAGCACATGCTCGGAAGGAAAGCTGTGTCCAGGGCCTGAGAGACGCCCCTCAGCTGCGGCTGAGCATCAGCAGCTTCTGTGATGGGGGAAAGTCTGTGCACCTCTGACGTGCAACAGCGGCTTCCATCCTGGAGCAGGTGGGGGTGTGTGTGGGATTTAACTGTAACTCTTGTAGGAATGCACCCCCAAGTAGAAACAGGCCCAGCACCAGCTTACCACCTGCGGAGAAGGCCAAAATACGTATGCAGGAGCGCAACTGGATTTTCAAAAGTAACTTTGCACTTACGTAAAATTAATGGGGTATTCATTAAAAAATCCATGTGGCACCCTATTAGATGATTCCTATCACAGGAAGCAGGAGGTGGAGGCTCCTTAAGCTGGGGTTTTGTTGCCCTCTAGTGAAAGAGGTCAGCATTATGCATGCAAAATTATTTTGATCACTGCATAATTAATGTTTACCAAGGCAGGGAGAAGAGACTCCCGCCCCCGCCTGTTCACAAGGGCGACTAAGCATCCTAAGTCTATCTGCGTGCACCTGTGTGTGTGTTTTCCCTGTTGCCCATTAACAACCCCAACCCCTTCTTAACTTGACATAGTTCACATATGGAAGCCATTTCTTCTTTGCTGTTACTTCTGTCTTTGGGCATGAAAGTTTGGTTTTATATGGCTATCAACAGGCAACGGTCCAAGCAGAGAGAATGAATCAACAGAGCCAGTGCTTGGCACAGAGCTTAATGCATAAGTGTATATTCAATGTGTCTGCTGAACGAATGTCTAATTACCCTGCCATTGAGCAGAGCGCATGCTCAGCCGTGATAAATTATGCCATCCTTCACTTCTGCAAAACACACCGAGATTTAGGAAAACCACAACAAAATCACCACATCGACTGCACAACAGGACAAGCCAGTGGCACCCAGATGTCTGTGGGAGGAGGGAGAGGGGGCAGTGGGTGACATCCCAAATGCCACATCTAAACCCAGGCGACAGCAAATCCTCCCTCGGGGGCACGAGTCCTTCAGAGTGAGCCTTCCCTGTGCGGTCTCTCACTGACACCAGATTCCTGACATCCAAATCTGCCATTGGAATCCCACATTGGCAGAAGGCTGGATGCCAGCACACAGAGAGAAGGCAGCCCGTAATTCAGAAGAAGCACAGCGGACGCCCCCGTGCCCATCCCATCAGCTCTCACTGGAAGAGCAAGGCTGTCGCCTCCCCCACAAGGCTGAGTGATAGTCCTGCCTCTTCCCAGGAGAGGCTGCGAGAGTCAGGCACCAGTTGCCACGTCTCGGAGCATTTGACCCCTCCAAGAGATTACGGAAATAAGGATTCATATAATACCGCAGCAAGCCCCTTTGAATCACAGCAGGAGAGTAATTTGGGGAGGAGGTAAAGTGGGGGTGACCGTGGGTTATAAGAAACTGACCAAATTGCAATTATTGATGTGCCAGGGTGGGGCTGGATGCAGCGGCCACACTGAGCTGAGACCTAACGTGGACTCTCCGCAGTAAGTAGGTCATCCCCTTCACACCACCCCTGATCACCCCCTCACCTCCACCCACACCCGTCTGCTCAGTCTCGGCACTGGCGTGTCCACTCCCTGGTCACTGACCATCACAGCCCCTGGACGTTCCACAGGCGGGACAGGCCGCTCTGGCTTGAGGCCCCAGAACTGGCATTTTTATTCAGACAGAGTGGGCACCGGCCTGCAGCCCCAGGTCCCATGGGCACAGAGCACTGGGTTTCTCTGTAAGCCAGCAAGAGACAGAAAATATTATTTCATCTGCCCTGGTGTCTGTTCCTTTCCTGAGAGAATGCCCAGAGCAGTAGTTTGTTTCCTCCATGGTGATGAGATTCCTTATTTCTTTGATTACCTCTCGTAATAGTGTTCTTTTATTTACCGACCTCTAAGAGAAGCTTTACCGTGATGTCTCCATCATGTGTAAAATATACAGCCAGTAACCCAGTCCTTTTATTTGCTTTACTGAATTGTGATCTATAGACTGAAGGGCAAATGAAAAATAGAGATAAAAAATCTATTTCTGATACTATATTGGCTCTAAAATGTCAAAGTTTTCTTTATTGCTTTAGGAGATGTGTACCCTCATTTATCTTTCTTGGTTTATTTTCAAAGGCTGCTGTCTCCTCGGTTGGACTGGACGCTGATTCCATGGGTGATCCGGGCTCTCCCTTGCTGCTGGTTGGTTTTTTATCAAGACAGCGGAGAAGGAAAAGCCAGAACCCAGCCCACTGGAGAACACAGGCTGGTCATGGACAGGCCACATAGGTGGCAGAGGCCGCTGTGTGCAGATTGAGCCAGTTCTAGTAATTAGTCATGATGAGCAGTCTGAGCCTTAGAATAGTACGGAATTGACAGACAGCTAAATTCTGTGCTTCCGAAGGACCATTAGAGTCTCAAGTGGTCCCGCCAGAGCCGAGTGGCCCAAGCTGTGTTGCACGGTCATTCTGAAGCTGAAAGCTCTCAGTTAGTCAGAATTCCCGCGCTCCCAGGCACAGAATGTACCTTCACAATGAGGCGCTACAGGAGGAGGCCCTTTCTCCTGTTCTCAAAAAATTGACTAAATGGAGAACGTGATGAAATTGTACAAAAGAGGGGGTGGTATGTGTACCAGAGATGATGCTCATCTTCTTTTTAACTCTTGTCTCCAAACCTCACCAACAACCTCACCTTCAAACAGGAAAGAAGGAGAATGTCCAAAAAGGCCTCCCTCTCCCCCTTGGGCCTGTGTGTGTTCAACACCAGATCACACTCCCCTGTGGGAACCGGTGCCCCATCAGGCGGGTGCCACGCAGGCTCTCAGCCACCCCCTGCAAGGCCGGCCAGGGTCACACCTGGTGAAGGGGCCAGACAGAGGCTGCCTCCTGGGGGGCTGAGTGCTCCCAGAAACTGCCCTGGGATGGCAAATGGCCTCACGCCTCACAGAATCCAACACGCATTGTCCCAGTGGCCAGGACCCGCCCCTCTGGGTCACAGTCATGACATTTCCTCTCGTTCCAGTATGAATGAATTGAAGGTGAGAAGAAAGATGATATAACAACTCTGAGAAAACCTAGATGCTATTGAGGGGGATAGAGAGAGGGAGGGAGGGAGGGAGAGGGAGGGAGAGGGGGGGGAGGGAGAGAAGGACTCGTCAGAGAGATAAACAGAGAGAGGGAGAAGGTGGCACAGAGGCTCACCGGCGGCTCACCCTCGCTGCTCTGTAAATCACAACCGTGGTTCTGTCCTCCCTCTCTGGTTGCCCAGCACACCTGGAAACAGGTCCAGTGGAGGTCAGGGATGCTACTGAACATCTTGTACAGTTACTTGGTCCAAAATGACAATAGTCAAGGTCAAAATGTTGAGAAACTCCAGAGGGACTGCCCTGCCACACAGGTCAGCAGAGCAGCTTTTATTAGTAATTGTTTTTCCTGCCTTAGTTTTGATGTCCTAACTAGGCCACCATCTCCTTGAGAGTCTGCTACATTGCTCAGGACAGTGCCTCATTGCAGAGCCCTGCACAGCATGAACACAGCTTACATCCTGGCACAGACGGGTCCTGTAGGTAGAGAGATGTCAGATGCCCGGGGGCCTCTCTGTGCCAAGCAAGGCCCAGGGAAGCCTGTGGAGGAGCAAAGAAACTCAGGCAGTCCGGACAACCACCTGCTTCTTCCAATACAGAGGTTCTGAACCTGTGGGTTGCGACCCCTTTGTAACAATGAAATACAATGTAACAATGAAAATACATCCTGCACATCAGATATTTACATTACGATTCATAACAGTAGAAAAATTACAGTTATGAAAGTAGCAACGAAAGTAATGTTATGGTTGGGGGTCACGACAACATGAGGAACTGTATTAGAGGGTCACAGCATTAGGAAGATTGAGAACCACGGTTCCAATACCTTCTCCCAAATTGCTCCCGTCCCCACTAGCTCAATAGCACTTGCCTTGGTGTTGGCGTCCAGGGAAGGAGGAGGACTTCACGATGCAGCTGAAGAAGCAGAGGCCCCACAGCCTCGGGTTCAAAGCCTGCCTCTGCCACGGCGCGTGCATCACCAGGGCAAGTCACTCTGCCTCTCAGGTCCTTAGATGGCACATTTGAAAAATAGTCTCGATGATGATAAAAACTACCTCTCAGAAGAGGGATCAAAGACCCAGTGCACATCAGCATTTTCAAGGACACTGTCAGCACCCTGGTCAGTGGGCTAGATTCTACCTGGGGCACCTGTTTCTGCCACCAACTTTGGAGATGTGACATCAGACCAATGTTTCCTAGTTATTTGGGGACTTTTTTTTTTTTTTAAAGCTGCATTTGTATCGAGCCCAAGGTGCTCCCACAGAAGGAACCCTTGTGACCCACAGTCATGGAGGCCCTTTGCTGTGGGGGCAGCAGGTACTTCACGATCCATGGCTAAAAAGGGCATTCAAGTTCTGATTATTTTTTTAAACCTTTTCTCTCGTGTAAAACACGTCAGCTCTGCATGGTTTATTTGCCAACTTCATGGTTGCTAGAGTGGCCGCTGCCTGTGCCTCAAATCGGACCCATCCTGGTGTGCAGGGCCACCACCCCCATCTTGGGGGGAGCCCATGTGTGTCTAATAACAGTGTAATAACCAATCTCATGGCACAGACTCAAGCCAGCAACGACTGACTGGACTTTGGGGAAAGACCTGGCTTGTCGTTAGAATCTACGGCACCTGGGCGATCGTTCGCCTAACAAAGCATCCAGCCAGGAAATCTCAGCCCCCATCTGCAGCCAGGTGCACAGAGACCATCCCGCTCCCACCTCTGTGCCTGCAAGGGAGAAGAACGTCCTGTATCCTTCCAGAGAAGGGTGTCGCATAGTTTAAAGTTCCTAGCAACTGATCTATTGATAGAAGAACCAGACAGGGTTTTAGTCCAGAGTAATCACCATGAACCAGCCTTGGCATTTTTCACTCATTGAGTAATATTCATAGGAATGCAATTACATTCTCTGTGTAATAAATCAAAGGCGAGATACCATTGTTTCTAATTTATCTTGTAGACTGCTCTAGTGATATCTTGCCACTGCAAATATTTCTAATATTTCTCAAAAATCACAAGATAAACGAGTCCTGACTGCTAGATGTGGCGGTTATCTTCATAAGCTAAACCTTTATTTCAGGGAGGTGCTTTCTTTACAGTTTCTAAGGAAAGTAATATACAAATTATGTCGAGCAAGCACCAACTGTCAACATTAGAATATTGACTTGGCTCAAACCCTCACAAAGAGAAAACATTAACCATTGTGATCATAAGGAGACCTGGGCACTGGGGATGTGAATTATGAATCAAAAGACAAAAACGGGAGGCGTTTTCTTCCTGCATAGACGTAGAACAGGATATTACAAGCCTAAGGGAAAATAAATGTTTACCCTCTTGAAGGGTCTCATTCCCCCACGCTGCTCACTCAGCAGGGTCTGCGCCCTCCCCACGGACGCCCCGCGCAGAACAATCCCTAAGTGCCGATTGGCTGGGTGACTAACCATCACTTTAATTGTAGGAAATTCTCATTAATTTGGACTCTGCTACTTCAGAATTTGTACTCATGCAGGCGGGCTTTGCCTTTAAATATATACCATTGTAATCTTCATGAGGAAATTTGATTTAGTAGAAAAATCTTAGTATAAATGCAATTACTAGGGAAAATACAGACCACTCCTAACCACAGCGGAGGTGGCTCCTGAACAGGCTTGGGACACTCACCGCCCTTTACGTTCTTATTATGTGCTAATTATAAATCATATTAGCCTGTGTTAAGTTTTATTACGAAATAAGACAATTTCTTGTCGTGAAAAAAATCTAGTACTATATAAAGTCAAAGTCCACTTTCCTTTGATAGCACCTGTTGGAGGGGGCACTGCAGTCTGCGCCCTGTTTTTAGTAAGGGGGTACAGGGAGCACTTCCTGCCACTGAGTTCCAGGGGATGGTCTACTTGGAAGTGGGAAAGCTGTTTTAGGCCAGTAATCATTAATCCGGAACTTCCGGTGAAAGTGGAGGCCAATCTTCCATCTACATGGGCTCCTTTGAGAGCTTTAATTCATCATAGTAAAGTCACAGGAGTCTGAGGTCTTTGGAGAGGACAAGGTTTGGGACACATTATTGTGTGTTTCTTCCCAACCTCTGAGCATTGTGCCTATTGCCTGGAGGCCTCAGAGTCAAATGGAGAAGGTGCCGGGAGGGACCTGTCAGCTGGGGTTGAGGAGTCCTGGAGGGGGGCACGCAGAGGCTCTGGTCCGGCAGCTGCACCGCGTGATGCTCCTCGGTGGGCAGCAGCTGGGGGAAGGGCGCTCCCAACACCCACAGAAGTTCATGCACCCAGGCTTGGGATGGAAGCTCCAGTCACCCACCTGACCAGGGCTTATCTGCAGGGACTGATGGAGAACAAATGGGGGAGGTGGCGCCCCAAATTTCTCACCCTGCAAACCTCTCCTGACAACTTCGCACCCACCTGACATGGGCCAGAGCCCCTGCAATAACAGCACTTCCACCAGGTCCCCCAGAGACATGCGTAGAAAGAGGTTTATGGTAAGAAACTGGCTGCACAGTCACAGAAGTCGGCGGATCCCCAGACCTGCATGGTGAGCTGGGAATGGGAGAGCTAAGGGCAGGTTCCTGCCTAAAGGCTGGGAGACTCGAGACCCAGCAGAAGCCTGAAGGCACAAACAAGAACCAATTCCTGTTCACAGGCGGCCAAGCAGGAGAGTTCTTTCCGACTCGGAGGTGGCCGGCCTTTCTGTTCCGTTAATCGGGTTGGCTGAGTCCCCACTCTGCAGGGAGCATCCCTTTACCCCTTTTACTGACCCAAACGCTGACCTCACCCAAAAACATCCTCACAGGTGCCCCTGGGCCACGGACCAAGCACCGAGGCACCCCTGGGCCAGTGAAGTTGACACATGAAATTAACCGTCACAGGCTCAGGCAGGCGTCTCTAAGCACGGGCCGTGTGCATCGCGCCTGTCCGGGTTTGCAGACTGACAGCAGCGGATGGGCGCTGTGCGTTCCGCGGATGGGTTCCTGACACCTCATCCAGACAGGAAACGGCATCGTTTTATCCTCCCGCCGCCTGGCTCCTCCCCCTCTCCTTTGTCCTTTGAAATCAACTCTCTGGATTCATCTTCACTGTATGCTAAGCAAACAGTAATAAAAATAGCCTGCTCCTTCACGAGTCACCAAGCCAAGGATGTGAGGAGACTGTTTAGCCCACAGCTAGATAAAACACCGGCAGTAAATCATTCGCTCTTTCCAGGGGTCACGAGCACAACAAAGCTGCCGCGGGATGAGTCGGAAACCGCCTACCCCAAGTTCTAGGTCATTGCCCATGGATGGCTGTGCCCAGCGGAGGCTCCGAGCTGGCCTGGCGAGTGGCTGGAGGCTTCACTTTCATTTTCAGATGCTTTCTGCAGGCCCAGGGGAAGATCTGGGGGCAGAAGCGACGCAGGCACGTGCCACCCTGCACATCGCCCACTAATTAAATCACTCACAATGCAGTGAGGACCACTGAGCCCCTTCCCAGGCACGCCTGGCACTGGCCAGCTGAGCAGTGCAGAAGGCAGCCCCACCCCATGGCACCAAGTGAGGCGGGCCCCGGAGCTCCATCCCAGCCTTTCCTTCCCTCGTAGCCCCCGAGCAGGGGACATCCGGGCTCCTCCCTGGTCTCAATGCCCACCCTAGGGGAGAGCCTCCACCCCACACCTGCCACGTGCTGTGAGGCTTCAGATGTGTCCACCTGTGAATGGAGACTGAGGCATTAATGGAAGGCTTCCTGCTAAGAACCAGCTCAACTTACAGAACTGCCCAGGATAAAGCTTTCAGTAGCATTCAGGGACAGAGAATTGAGCTGTAATGAACCCGGCATTTCTAACGACATCCACCTTCCTAATTTCTCCCTGGGCTTCTGCATCATTCACCTGAGCCCAGGGCCCTAGCTGACCCACACCTGGCCTTCCGCACGTGTCAGCCCCATGGAGGCTGCAGCTCATAGGGGATGTGAGTTTTCCCAGAAGGCCAAAAGCATGGGCCAAAGATTCGCACTTAGAACAACCGAGCACCTGAGTGGTTGGGGAGGCGCACTCCAGCTCATCCAGCCACCTCCATCTGGGGGAGACCCCGAGAGTCATGAGGGTCCTCCAGAGAGTCCTCGCTTCTAGAGGAGCTCTTTCTGCCCAGCAGTAACCTGGGGGAATGCAGTGGGGGAGATGAGTTCACTGGGCTGTCACCTGAAGGCCAGCAGGTTCAGCTCTTCGTAAGTAACCACAAATGAGCCTGCGGGTGCCCCGTTACCATAAGGAATCATGATTCAGCAGAATGATGGCATACTTATTAGTACTTGATTGGGGCCTGCTGTTGTTCTGGCCACTATATAAGGCTCTGTGGCTTCCCGCCTGTGCGGGCATCTCATGGGTGGGGGGGGGGGCTTCTTATGTTCAACGGCCCACCCACGTACCCGGCTACTTCCAGCGCCTCAGTTTTCCTGAGGTCTGTTTGCTGCCAGTGTGCACCTCCCCAGCCTCAAGGTCTGGCACTGCAGCAAGAGTGCAGGGCTTAGAGTCCATGAGGGCCCCCCTCCCACCTCAGCACTGATGGGTCTGAGTCCTGTGGACTCTTTCTGGAAAGATGGGGACAGAGGCGGTCACCTTCCACCCAGCAGCCCCCAGCTCTGCCTCCATCCGGAGGGTCCAGAGAGGGCAGCTTGAGCAGGTGGCTGTGACCCCACCGAGCTCCTGACATTTCCAGCGCTGCTCAGGTTGGCTCTGTGATGCCCTCACCCTATACACAGAGGTCTCCTCAGTACGGTCTCAGAGTCCTGACCGGAGCCAGAGCACCCCGGCACCCCTGAGGCCCATGAGGCCCTCGGATGGCACCCCAGAGCACCTGGAGAAGGCCAGTCTCAGCGCAGCTGGTCTCAGCCCCCACCACTGTTTCCAGGGACCACCTGCTATCCGCCACCCTCCTCCACCTGTGGCTTCCCCTCGAAGATGGTGTGCCCTGTCATGGTTGCGTGCCACTTGTGTGTGGCTGCAAGCGAGCCGTGACCCTGCAGCCCGCAGATATCCTGAGTTGAGCATAGCAGGCAGCAGTAAGTGCCTTCTTGAATTCTGATTTTCTTTCCTGAGTGGGGAGAGGGGCCAGAAGCACCCAGGGACACGTCACCTGTGTGACCACCATGAGATACGACACCATCGTGGACACCTGCAGGAGCAAACACCCCAGTCCCCTGCACCCAGCTCACACTCCAAGCCACCCCAGGCCTCGGGGCCTGGCCCAGGGTCAGACAGGTAAACCTCGGTGGGCCCCAGACAGCCACCTGTCCCTGCCCCACAGTGCTGGCTTTTCTGCTCCCTGGGGCACTCACTGGCCCTCTGACCCAGAACATTTTTGTCTATTTTTTGCTTCAAACAACAAAAATATCTCTCATAGTCCAGAGGCAGAAACAGTCACAGGGGTTAGAGGTGGGGCACCTCCACATCTTCTGTCCAGCCTCTCTGCCTCCCTCTTACCAGCACACTTGTCACCGAATTTAGAGCCACCATGGCAATCCAGGAGGATCATAGCTTAATCACATCTGCAAAGACCCTTTCTCCAGATTTAGTCACGTTCACAGGCTCTGGGGATTTGGTGTGGACACCTCTCCTGGACGGAGACTGCGGGGAGGGACTCTGCTCTTCCCTCACTCTCACATGTTGTCCTGGCTTTGCTGTACAAAGTCTGAAGACAGCAACAAAAGTCTATTTTTACCCCCAGAAGATTTTAATACATGTATGGGTCTAAGTGTGTGCACACAAATAGTGGTAAAATGCATGTAATACAAAGTTCACCGTTTTGACCATTTTTGAGCATGCACGTATGTGGCATTAACTGCGGCCACACTGTGAGACACCCACCAGCATCACCACCATCCCACCATCCCACCATCCCCACCATCCCCACCATCCCACCATCCCACCATTACATCCCCACCATCCCCACCATCCCACCATCCCCACCATCCCCACCATCCCCACCATCCCAACATCCCCACCATCCCACCATCCCCACCTTCCCACCATCCCCACCATCCCACCATCCCCACCATCCCACCATCCCACCACCACATCCCCACCTTCCCCACCATCCCACCATCCCCACCTCCCCACCATCCCCACCATCCCACCATCCCCACCATCCCCACCATCCCCACCATCCCCACCATCCCAACATCCCCAACATCCCACCATCCCACCATCCCA